>VDFB02033229.1:0-17741 GCA_007258455.2 Sequoia sempervirens
TACTATGCTAAACATCAAGTGTATGATCAAAATGTTTTTCAAAAGTTGTTTTAACAGGATTTACACATGATAAGCATTTCAAACAGACTCACTCTTAGTTCACAAGTAGGTCATGATAGTAATCAACAACCCACATCTTAAAACTGCGTCGACTCACACAGCCATGTCACCCCCGAAAGGGCGCCCATGTTTTTGTCTTTTCTAGGTGCGTACTCAGAGTGACAGAAGTGGATACCGGATCCCCTGAGCAAAAAATCCTTGGCAGTTATATGGTGAGTATCTTGGGGGTAGATTCTTCCCTCCCCCGCACTGTGATTATTATGACGTTCAGAAACTGACTTCAGTTGGATACTACACTAAGTTAGTAGTAAGGGTTTCCGTTCGGTGTGGCAAATGATAGACTCCCTCGAGAGACCTCCCTACCTTTAGAACAAAGGCTTTGGGGATGGTTATCAATGCACACTACCGTCAAAATAGGGTTTCCCCAATTTTTCTTTAAATTTTAGAGTGGGGTGGAATAGCCTGGCTTTGGCTTGAACCCACTTGAGTCGTTCCTCTTGGGTGAGTACTTTTTCCCACAAGAGCAGGCTCTCTAAAAGGTTTTAACAAAGCTGAAAATTGCATAAAGGGAAATAGATGAGTTTGGCATTTTGATCACCCAGTTAAGGGGAGAGCATAGGCCTATCACCGTTTAAGCAAAGAAAACAAAGATTCAGTTTTAAGCCCAAAATAAAAATTTGCTATGCTAGGTGAAGATTTTGCTTCACAAAAACATGAAATTCTTTTTAGCCCAAAATTAAAAGTGAAGTGACTATCCTAGGATTGCTTGATTTTAATTTACGTGACTACCCTAGGATTGCTTCATTTTAATTCAAAATTATTAGCTGTCCGCGGTTGCGTCGGATTCAGTCAAGCTGTATTCAAATTACAATTTACAGTTTGCAGGTTTTTCAAAAATGCGCTATAACAAACATCATGGGCGCTGCAGGATTCTTCACGGGCGCTGCAGAATGCTTCATGGGCGCTGCAGGATGCTTCACAGGCGCTGCAGGATGCTTTAAGGGCGTTGCAGGATGATTCACGGGCGCTGCAGGATGCTTTAAGGGCGCTACAGGATGCTTCATGGGCGTTGCAGGATGCTTCAAGGGTGCTGCAGGATGCTTCACGGGCATTGAACTGGGTATGAATATTACTGAAGCGTGTTTCTTGCGCTAATCCGTTGTTTTTGGCCGTAACCTGTCATGAAAATCTGCAATAAAATGTTAAAATTGGGGCAAGAGCCCCACGGTGGGCGCCAAAAATGTGTATGTTAAAATATGTATGATCAAAATGAAATAAACAAAACACAAATAATGGAACTTTAAACTAAAGAAAAGCAAGTAATTTGAATTTAAATAAACAAACGAAGCTTCTTCAGAGCCGTTCCATCTTCCTCTATCTCCAGAGATTTGTTTGAAGCTGCTGCTCTCAGATTGTATAAGCAAGGCTTCTCCAAATGGCAATCTGCAGAATGAGTAATGCAAAATGATAGAGCTTCTCTATGCTATGTGCTGGTGAAGTGAAAATACTGTCACGGATATGCACAGGGGCTGTGGATTATGCACAAGGGCTATGATTTGTGGATGCTATGATATGAAGTGGATATGCCATGATATGCTATGATTCTACACTATGCTTATGATACTAAAAGGCTGTAAATACTATGAAGGCTATGCTATTGCAATTTGGCTATAGTTTTTCTATTGAAATCTTCTCTGTGATTGCAAAGACCTGGTAGTCCTCTTATAGCTTTTTGCAGGAAAAATCTTGGCTGGCAAAGATCAATGGCTGTGAGATTGTCTGGTAAGTTTGAATGGTGAGAGATGAAGAGGTTGAGAGGAAGATGGAGAATGTTGGGAGGTTGGAGAGGAAGATGGAAGCCTGTCTTCAACCCACGGGAACAATCTTGCACAGGAACAAATAAATTTATTTTTACTGTTTTGGCAGTTTGTTTCGATTGTTGAAGATAATCCACCTAGAACATGTCATCGTGCATTGTTAATTTTATTTATGTGAAGTTTGATTTTTTATTTAGAACTATAAGAAGATTTAATTAAATATTTGAGATATTTAATTGTGATGTGACTTTAGAAGAATTAATTAAATATTTTGGAATATTTAATTGTGAATGGATATTAGAAGAATATATTTAAAAGAGAGAAATATTTAATCTTTATTTGAATAAAATATTCAAACCAAGATTAAATGATAATTAATATAAATAAATCGTAATGTTTATTTTAACTAATTAATAAATGAATAAGAAAAGATGATTAAATAAACTTATTTATTTAATCGAAATGAAAGAATGAACAATATAAATAAATTATTTAAATTTATTTATACGCAGATTGAATTCAGAGATTTAATTAAATATTAAAAATGTTTAATTACTTACGGACTATTGTGATGTGACCATTTTTAGGTGTATCGACTACTATAAAGAAAGAGGACAAGAAGCCTTATTGCTCACATTGCAAGAAGGAAGGGAACGAAGATGCAAGATGTTGGAAATTGCATCCTAATTAGAAGCCAAAGTGGATCAAATTCATATGATGAAACCAATATCACAATAGTGGGTATAAAAGGTAACATTCCTTTTGTCAGTACTAGTTCCCATGCTTCTTCTATAAAGTGTAATGAAGCACCTATTGAAAGCAAAAGGAATGAATTGTTTCATATAAGGGCTATTGCAAAAAAAGAAGATTGATACATTCATAGATAGTGGATCATAGGTGAATCTAATCTTTGAACAAGTTGTTAGGCAATTGGGATTAAAAACAACACCTCATCCTAAACCATATCCATTGGGTTGGGTGTATGATAATGCTTGATTACATGTGTAAAAACAATGTAAACTTTGACTTGCAATCACATCCAAGTTTATAGATGAGGTAGTGTTAGATGTAAACAATGCATTAACCCAAGCAATGCATTAACCCTCATGTTTGTAATAGCTAGTGATATTAAGCATGAAGATGGAATAATTTCTAGTCATGATAAGGTGTCATCGATAGCACAATGTGAGGATTAGTTGCAAGCACATTTAATCCTTCAACCAAAGGTGGTAAAAGAGGGTTTGAATGATTCATTTTCTAATGATGTTCTTATTCAGGAGATCCAACATGTTGATACTTTCTCTTTCGCATCATTGTATTCAATATTGTTGCTTATTATTCTATTAGCTAGTTCTATGTGGATAGTGGATGTGACAATGAATATTGATGAATATAAAGTTGAAGGAATGATTGATTGTATCAGCAATTCTATCTCATTTTTCATCTTGGTTGTGATGGGATAGATGTTCAAAATTCCAGCTAGGTGGACAGGTGATACTGGGCAAGTGAGGTGACAATTCCCTCACTTAAATGTCGTATAAAATCAAACTTTTGGTGGTCCAAAAGCTTCTCATTTGGGAGGAATGATCCATGAGGATTCAAAAACCTCAAAAATTCCACAATCTTAGAATTAGACAAAAGTGGTCTCAGATTGAAGAGCTCATCGACATGGTCTCAACACAATTTGAATCATGTCAAAAGGTGATCATATGCGAGAGATATGCTTGGTGAAAATTTGGTCAACATGTGGTCAAAGCTGGTCAAATGAAAAAATTGATGATCATGGAACATTTCTCTACTAGTTCCATCACATAGAGCTCGATGAGAGCTTTCCAATGCATTTTAAATGAACCAAATCCAAGTCCATATGTGGAAGTTATGACTATTCAAACTTGGTCAAAGTGGTGACGTGGCATCACCAAAAATTGACACTTGGCAGAACGTGGAAGATGATGTGGCAGGAATGGTGAGTTGGCATAAATATATATTAAACCATAATTATTAAAGAAAAAAACACGTATGGTTTTAAAAAAAAGAAATTTAAAAAGAGAGAGGACTTGATGGGATTTTATCCCTTAAAACCCTCTTGCCTTGCCCATAAAACAAGGAGAGAAAAAAAACCCATAAACCTATATTTCAACAAATTAACCCATTTAACTACCTTTTTCATATTTCAATGAAGTATAATATTTTTAAGGAGGTTAGGAATTATTTAAAAGGATTTTAATGTTATTATAAGGGGTGGTGATTCTTTTAAACACTTGTTAAGCACAAAAATAATTATATGGTTAATAACAACCCAACAAATGAATATTGCAAAAAAGTCAACAAAACCCATAAGGGCTTATAAATGGGAGATGAAGGTTATTTATTTGTTTTGATGGTTAAGCCAAGTTATTAAGGAAATTTTTTATGTATAAAAGGGGGTGTAGGTGTTTGATTTTGAACCATGTGCTTTTAGGAGAACTAGGTGTTGGATGGAATTTTTATGCCTTTGTAAGAAACCTTTTAAGAGTGTTTGGAGGAGAATTTACAAGGTGTTTTTGTACACCAAAAATTGTAAAATTGAGAGTGAGAGATTGTGAGGTGTTTTATGTGAGTTTTTCTAGAGCTTGATATTGTAAGAATGCTTTTTCTTGGTGATATCAATAAAGCGGTCCAACATTGAGAAGCGGACTTGAAGACATAGCTCAAATTGAGCGAACTCCATTATCAAGCATGATCTCTCTATTTCTTCTCTATCTCATAATTATTTTAGTATTTTGATTCTTTGAGTTTCCTATTTATGATAATTAAATAGTTGGTTTATGTATCTTGAATCTGGATAAAGTATTAGTGAACTTTATTTGTCATAATTCAATGGTTAAGATTCATAACCATGTAATTTTGTTGGATTGGGGTAAAATTTGTAGTTGAGAGTAAAGTGAAAATTATTTGTAGCCCTTTAATTACAGATCAAGGGAAGTTCATTCCCTAGTGATCTCTCAAGAAAGGAGTGTTAGAAACAAAGATTTGAAATGCAAACTAGAAAACCCTTCCACATAAGAGAAAAATAGAAAAAGCAAAGCTATTGCAAAAAGATATGAAAAATATTATTATTCAGGAATTCATAATTACATGAGATGATTTTCTTTATAAAAGCAAAGTATGCATAACCCTAATCTTATCTTGAGCAACAAGATAGCTCAATAAGATAAAGATGAGAATAATTAACCTAGGAATTAAAATATACCTAAGTAAAGTTATGCAAGTGCAATTAAATATTAATTACACTAACACCCACCCATAAGTGCAACTTAGGGAGACTAAAAAAGCATGGACCTAAAACTAAGATGAATACAAGAAAGCATGAATGGGTCCCAACAAGGCCTAATCAGGTACCCATGTACAAATGCAATAATGAGACCGTAGAGAAGGAAAATCCAGTGGGACAAAACCCCCCTACAATGAGATGACTGTTGCAAAGAAGCACTGGAAGAACACTATGGAGTAACAGTGGAACCACAATCTGACAAGCAAGAAAAGATACTTCTGTCTACAAGAAACCAAATTGAAATCATAATAATGTGATAGTAGACCTAATGCCATAGAACACTGGAAAACTCACAAACTGGAACAACCTTGGAATCTATGAAGCAACAGTAGATGAAATGATGACAGAATCTGGAACCGTGCATCTCAATGTCGATACCAAACTGAGACTAAAACTCTTCCATGGGAAGAAGTACCAAAAAGACTCTGGAACATTAACCATAAGAAAATGGCCCTCAAACTAAGAAGGATCTGAACCAATGTGGATCAATAACCATAAACTCCCAATCTAAAGTGTGAACCAATGCGAATCTGATGTGTCAAGCTAGAGCAAGAATGTGGCCAAAAGAAACTAGGAAACCAGATATAACCCATGTGAGCTATCAAAACAAGATGAAGATGGAGATAAAAGTGCATGCACACTCTAATCATATTATTATGCAAGAAAACCCCTTGATGGAACTTTATCTCAGCTCATTTATTGCAATAACCTAACGATTGTAAAAGGAGATAATGCAAACATGCATAAATAGAAAATAAAAATAGACCTCAGATCTGTGTAGAGGACTGAACCAACTTTCAATGCCAATAGAATGTGGCAAAAAAATGGATAAGCAAGTCAAAAGATATGTCTCATGGAGTGAAAACAGAAACATGCAACTTTTGAGGTAGAAAAAGGCATCAAAAAAGAACAACCAATAAAATCACACTTGCACCATTGCGTAGAGATTAGAACCAACTTTCCGACGATATATCATTTGCGAGACAATGATGTCGTATGCAAAAGTTATGCTTGATTCTATGAAACTGCTCCAAAACTGCCCAATATGGCATCCAGAAGCCCTCAAGGGCTAAAAAAATAAAGCCCCTAGTCGGCTGGGCCAACTAGGTGGCTGGCGGCTGGGTCTTGTGGGGGAGCACCAAGTCATAGATATGACCAAGGCAGGTGCTTAAGAACCTGGCGGGGGCTGACCTTTGGGGATCGGTCCCCAACGTGACCACGACCAATGTTGTGTTAAGCCCGCAGGGGTTGAAGGGAGGTGGAGTGGCGGTATAGTGGTGGTGAGGTGGCCGATGGCCGTTTGGTAGCGGATGGGTGGCCACCAGGTGATGCTAGATTTTAAACGAGCAGTGAAAAAATCCCATAGTTTTTTTGATTTATATATATATATATATTTTTTTTTTCAAAAAATGAACCTCGGAATGTGTGCCTTAGGGCCGTACGGCCCTCAGGCAAAATAATTTTGCCTCCCTAGTCGATAGTGTCAAAAATGGACAAACTTTATATGAAAATAGGGGTTTTTGGGCACTGCAAATCCACTGACGAGGTCCATTTTGGCCCAAAGTGCACATAAAATTAAGCAACCCCCAAATCTTTCAGAAAAATCACTGAGCTTGAAACCCTCATAGATTCCTTCAATGATGACCAAAATGAATGAAATAAAAGTCATTTCTGACTTTTTCCAGTGCTCTGAATCCAATGGAAAACCCCAAACTGATCCAAGATGCTCCATAAATATGCTCAAGGAATGAAACCCTCGAGGAACCCCGAACATACTCTGCATTAGAATTCTCCAAAATATTGAGAAGGGGTTGCAAAAATAAAGCTCTAATACCATGTTAGAAACAAAGATCTGAAATGAAAACCAGAAAAGCCTTCCACAGAAGAGAAAAACAAAAAAAACAAAGCTATTGCAAAAACATGTGCAAAATATTATTATTCAGGAATTCATAATTACATGAGATGATTTGCTTTATAAAAGAAAAGTATGCATAACCCTAATCTTATCTTGAGAAACAAGATAGCTCAATGAGATAAAGATGATAATAATTAACCTAGGAATTAAAATATACCTAAGTAAAGTTATGCAAGTGCAATTAAATATTAATTACACTAACAAGAAGAGACCCATGTGTAGCGAATTCCTCTTATATCACATTTTGGTGAACCTGACGTGAACGTCAGATCTTTCCTTGTAATGTTGCACATTTGTGATAATGACTACTCTAAGGAAGATTTCAATATGTTGGAAGACACTCTAGATGACTTCTTTGAAGCACTCTCCCCTATCTGTAAATCTCCTAAACAAATTTCCTCGTGCTAGGCTGAGGAGTCAGTAAATGTGGTTGTGTTCTTTGTGGCTCCCCCGAGCCCTAAGAAACTAATTATTTATGTGACCTTGACTGACTCTTCTGTTTATGGGATTTCATGTTGTAGTGATTCATTGGACCTATATTCAAGATTTGTGAAAGTTACGAACTCTCCATCTTATAATGTAGTTGGGAACACATATCCTACAAGGAGTAATAAACAAAACTTGAATCAACAACCTTTCATCCCTACACCACAACCATCTATTTCCACTCCTTTACAATCTTAATCTTTCCTTCAACACCTAAACTTGTGATCAAAGCACAAGGAAATTATGATCTTGTTGAGCAACTTCGCATTACTTTGGCTAAGATATCACTTTGGGATTTTCTTCAAACCACTCCAGTTTATTAGGAGATGCTATAGGAAGATTTACAAAAGATTCTCTTGCCTGCCTTTGCAAGGCCTATGGATGTTAATGTTTTGTTCGATCATATTTGTGTGGATTCATCGAATATCACTTTCCACCTGCAAGAACTCCTGCCTTTAGATGTGCAGAAGCAAGTAGATCCTTTAATGATTATAATTAATGTTAACAATATCGGTATTAGGTGTACCCTCCTTGGCACTGGTTCAGCTCTCAATGTCTGTGGTATGGAACTATTGCGTAACATTAAAATTGTTTGATCTTCCTTAGCAACCTCCTCCTTATGCATTCATGGATTCGATAACATCGGTTGCAAAGCTCTAGGTATGATAATACTACCTTTACAACTAGGCCATGTTACCTTACCCATGTTGGTTTATGTGATGCCTCGCCTATTACCATATAACCTCCTTTTAGGAAGGCCTTGGATTCATGCTATGGGTGTGATGACTTCCACTTTACACCGTTCTTTGAAATTAGTTGCAAATAATCGAGTAGTTCCAGTTAAAGTAGATCTAGAAGTTGTCCACCTCTATGAGCTAGTGGCTACCATTCGTGCTTTAGTTGTGTCTACTCTCAAGAATTTTATTCCATCTTTGACCACCAATGCTATGGATTTTTCTTCATCGATACCATCTGTGGAAGTCACTCCTAGAGAGTGTATTGGAAATGAAGAACCACCTCAAGTAGAGGACCTTGAGTCTCCCTCATCTACTTCTCAAACAAATGCTTTCCTTGGTGATGATTTGGGCTCCTTGAATTTCTCTAAATTCTTTGCTGCATAATACAAGGAAAACCCCTCTTGCATAGACCTTCCAAATACCCTTGACATAAAGGTTGAAGATCTTCCCATGGAGGAGGAGAAATGTGACCTTGTTTGAAGGAGATTGCTCCTTCCTGTGTTGAAGAGACTAATCCCCCTTCTACTAAAGAGGTTAACATTTGTGAGCCTGGTAAAGAAGGTGGAGGTACTCCCATAGAGACGTTCGACATCCATTGGTGGAATGAAATGCTCGACGTGGAACTACTGCCTCCTAAAGTTTTGAAAACTCATTACAGGTTCGGATATGAGCTCGCCTCTTGATATGGCTACAAGAAGAAAGGCCTAGGGAATATCGAGCAAGGAATTTAGGTCCCTATCCAGTTCAAGCCATGGAAATGCTATTCAGGTTTGGGATGATCTGTGAACAATCCAAGAAAAATCCTTGGTGGAGCATTAACATGATCTCAATCGAGCCACTAAGCCTCCTTCATCCTAAGTTAATAGAGGAAAGGGGGCAGGCCGAGAAGGTCCCACTAGATGTTTTCTCTTTGGATGAAGTGCTAGAGTAATTTCTAGGTGCTTATTCCCCATTTCATCCTTATCATCACAAGAAATGGTTCCCATATCGCTTGCATAGTCAAGTGCACTTTGGAGAGTCTATTTTGAGTATTGATGAGGAAGATCCTCTATCTAACGGGGTAATGATGTCATAATATCTCATCTTGAGGAGGTCATAGTTCCCTCCTTAAAGGAGATACTATCAAAGTTTCTATGGACCCAAATCCTTGGAAAAAGTGATCAAGATCGGGAAGTGTCTCTTCAAAAGAAGCAGATGAACACTCTGATCTCTTACATTCTCATCCTAATATCTTCACTTGGATGTATGAGGATATGCCTGGTATTGATGACTCTATAGTGGTCCACAATATCATCCTATGTCCTAATGCCAAGCTGGTTAAGTAGAACATTCAAAAGATCAATCACAAGGTGGCATTGATGGTCAAGACTAAGATAGAGAAGCTATTGAAAGGTAGCTTTATCCATCCAATTGACTATTTCCCCTAGATTTTGAATATAGTTGTTGTTAGTAAACCTAATGGTTGTATTCCTATATGTATTGAATTTTTTGATCTTAATAAGGCTTCTCTTAAGGATGATTTTTCATTGCCTAATATAGATATGATTGTCAACTCAACTTTAGGCCATGCATTACTATCTTTCATGGATGGCTTCTTGGGTTACAATCAGATTTGTATTAACTTAGATGATCAATACAAGAAAACCTTCACTACTTTGTGGGGTACTTTCTACTATGTGGTAATGCCCTTTGGATTAAAGAATGTAGTAGCAACTTACCAACAGGTGATGACCCCAATATTTCACAATTTTATCCATAAGATCTTAGAATATTACATTGATGACATATTGGAGAAATTGATAACCCGTCAAGATCACATAAAGAACATCTTATGTTTGAAAGAAATCGACTCTATAAGATGAAACTAAACCCTCATAAGTGTATCTTTGGTGTTGACGCTGACAAGCTCTTTGACTTTATAGTTTTTCACCATGGAATCGAGGTTGATATAAATAATATTGATGCCATCATTAACATGCCTCCTCCAAGGAATATCACCAAGATGTAGATTCTATAGGGAAAGATTCAGGAAATTCATAGATTTATAGCTCAATTGGCTGATCATACCCTTCCTTTCACTCATTTATTGAAAAATATGTTCACTTCATATGGGATGAAGAGTGTCAAAAAGCTTTTGAGTCAATCAAAACCTATTTTCCCAATCCTCTCGTATTGATTTCAGCTATGTAAGAAAAACCCTTCCTACTTTACCTTGCTGCATCACCATATGCTTTGGTAGCTCTTTTGGTTCAATATGATGACACAGGGAAAGAGAGAGTGGTCTATTACATTAGCCTCATTTTGGTTGACTATGAAACCCGCTATTCCTACATGGAGAAGAAATGCTTCACTCTCATCTTCTCTAGGAAAAAGTTGAGACACTATCTTCTCCATGCTGAGATACATGTCATAGAAAAACTTATCTCATGAAACCTCTATTATCTAGTGCCGACCTAGCTGGAAGATTAGCGAAATGGGTTATGTTTCTTTCTAAGTTCGACATAAATTTCATTACTCAAAAGTCAATAAAGGGTCAAGTGGTTGTGGATCAGCTGGCAGATGCTACCTCATCTCTCTCCTTTTTAGGGTTGGATTTATTTCTTGATGAAAATATCTTTGTAGTTGATCATGACCTCGAATGGGAGATGTATTTTGATGGATCGAGGTGTCAAACTAGTTCTAGAGCTAGTGTGGTTTTGATATCCCTTGAAGGTAAACATGTTCCTGTATCCTTTTGACTAGATTTTCCCTGTACCAATAACATCGCTAAGTACAAAACCCCTATCACTGGCTTGTGTGCCACGATCATGCTAGGAGTAAAATGCCTTCGTATTCTAGGTGATTATGAACTTATAGTGAAATAGATAATGGGAACCTATCAAGCCAGGAAAATTAAGTTGTCTTGATATCGATACCTTGCCTTGTCCTTGCTTAAACAGTTCTCCTATTTCATGATAGATAGTGTCCCTAGAATAGAAAATTGACATCCTAATGCCATGGCAAGTGTTGCTTCCTTGGTACCTTTAGAAGAAAATACAAAATAATACCACTTCATGGTTCAAGTCCTATAGACTCCTCTGATTCCCAACCAACCCGAAATTGAGTCCCTAATGTGTTTCCATGTGGTTTCTGGAGAATGGTTTTCCAATATCTATAACTATTTAAAGACTGGAAACTTTCCCAATGAAGCGACATAGAACAATCACACTCATATAAGAAAGCTTTCAATGCGTTATTTTATTCTATCTGATGTCCTTTATTGGAAATCCTATAATGACTTGCTTCTTAGATGTGGGTATGTACAGGATCATCATGGAAAAAACAGACCCTTAAGTGGCAAAAAATTTAGAAAAATTAGAGTTAGGAAACTTGATGTAAAAATTTGAATAAGTAATCTATATTATTTCAAAAATATGTAAGAATAGAATCTGTAGCAAATTGAATGTAGTTTCTAAAGTACTATGTTTATTTTTATTTTTTTTTTAAATCTATTTGGTGAAAATTTGGGGAATTTCAATGCAATAGTACTTAAATTTCAAGGAAAAATAAAGTGTTTGTTTGACCACCCTAACCACAATAAAATGATAATATTTTTTATAAGATTTTAGATATAAGAGTAGAGGACTCATGTCCTGATGTGATGGATATTTTTTTAATTTTTTCCCAAATGAAATAATTGAGTATGATTTTTTATTACAACTTTGAAAAATATAAAAGCGTGTATGTACGACCACTATGCTTGATCAAAACTTCATGACTAATTTTTTTTTAATCAATATTATGTGAAGCATAGAATGTGAAACATGTTTAGGATTAAAAAATGTGATACTTTTGAAAATTTGTAGATGCTTTTTAATCAACCTATCAATCGGGGACTTTAGTAAGTAATTCAAATAGAAAATAAATAATAATTATTTATTAAATTCAAAGTAAACCTAGAGGCTGGTAGAAAGCTAAGAATCTCCTTTAAAACCATTTTCTTTCATCAATTTTTGGGTACAAAAAATTAAATTAGGTTTATACTCTACACATACCCATCATATCGCCATTTTTTGGCCCATCATGATCCTACACATACCCATGTCTCACTAAAATGAAAATACCCCTTTCCCTTAAGGAAGCCCATTTGGGCTTTGGGGGTGGAAACTTTGGTGGTAGGCCCTTGGAAAGAAGACTGATACACATGGGGTACTATTGGGAAAAAATGGAACAAGATTCCTTTGAATTTGTTAAGAATTTCCTTCAATTTCAACAACACAGTTGTCTTATTCATGAACCTACTCAAGAATTACAAAATCAAATTTCTCCTTGGCCATTCGCAAAATGGGCACTGGATATTATTTGAAAAACATCACCTCCTTCTTCCAAGGGACATACCTTCATCACTACTACTACAAATTACTTCACAAAATGGGTTGAAGTTATTCCACTTTGATCCACAAACGTTGAAGCTATTTGTAGTTTCCTCATGAGCAACATCATTTCTTGATTTGGATTGCCCACTAAGGTTGTTTTTGACAATGGTACACCATTCAAGAACAAGGAAGTGAGAAAATTCCTTGAGAAATTTCCTATTCAGCATAGGCTTTCTACACTATATTACCCACAATCTAATGGTTAAGTAGAAGTGTCCAATAAAAATCTTGAGCTTATTTTCTGTAAAACAATTAATAAGCATGGTAAGGATAGGCATATTCAATTAACATATGCTTTGTGGGCCTATCACATGAGTGTTCAAATGGCTATAGGAACAACACATTACAACCTCGTGTATGGTCCTGAAGCTATTATTCGTTTGGAGTTGGAAATTCCATCTTTGTAGGTTTCCCTTAAAGGGTTAATTGATGATGAAACCTACTGAGTTAACTGTTTGCATCAATTGGAGATGCTTGATGAGTGTCGTTTATGGGCCCTCAAACATCTTAAAGCTTATCAATGGTGGTTATCTAGGCAGTATAATCAGAATGTGCTTCCTAGGACCTTTAAAATAGGGGATCTAGTTTTCTGTGAAAATGAGAGAAATGTAAATGCACTGCTTGATCAGAGAGGAAAATTTAGTCCTAATTGGTTAGGCCCTTACATTGTGATTTCCATATATGGCTTAGGTGCTTATGGATTATCATCTCTAGATGGAACACCTTTAAAAGAACCCATTAATGTGATATATCTTCATAGATACTAAGTGTAGTGTTCTATGTGTCATCTGTGTAGTGTTATCTCTATAGAAGGGCAATAGAACCATGTATATTCACATTATTTATTAAAAAATTACAAAAAATTGTGTGTTATGATGTGACCATGTGTGTGTGTGTCCATGCATCACATTACATCTTCTAAAGATGATTAGATCATTATTATTTAATAACATATGACCATGTGTGTTTATTAAATCATGATTAGCATCTAATGTAAGTACACATCTATATGAGCATATAACATCCATAACACAAACAGACATGAGAAATAAAGAACATACATAAGCAAATAAACAATTCCATGAGATCACAATTGATATATATATACACATGTATGTATCATTTTCATGTACATTAATCAAGCCACTACTATAAAAAATGAGTGGCTACTAAATATATGTCTATACAAAAGATCTACAAGTATATGTATGTATGTATGTGTCTCGCTACAAAAATGATATACAAAAACTATTGATGAGCCCCTAATCACTGTGGTGCATGGCTACTAGATCCCTCTAGCTTTGGAAGATGCTTTGGAACCCTCGTGAGAGGCTAGAAGGTAGTCATGGAGTGTGATTAGTGTGAGCATGATATGGAAAAACTACCTGCATCCATCTAATCTCTCCCTGTAGGGAAGCGATGATCAGCTCTGCCTACCTCAACTCATCCCACAATCATTAAACACCTACTAGGATCCTAGCTCTTAGCTACCCATTGAGGTCATCGAGATGGTTTTGGAGGGCATCACATGCATGCTTGATGGGATCAACCCTCCTCATTGCCACATCTTGTTTGGCGAGTGCCATCCATAGCTCCCCCGACAGCTGATCACACTGTCCTCGAATAGTCATTAGCTCTATAGTAAGTTGGAAAATCTCCACTCTCTGCTCCTCGTAAGCAATTCTCAATCATGCAACTAGCTTGAATTTGGGAGCATGACATCCCATAGATGATGGCTAGTAAGCCTCAAGGATGGACCCATGGATCAGCACATCGACGAAAACCTTTGAAATACACTAAGAAATAAGCCTAGCCCATCCCTATGCATCCTCTACAAACACAAAGAAAGAAAGACATATTAGTATCACATGGCATGTATATACATATATCATAAACAAAAAAATGAAAACATAGAAAACTAAATGCCATATCCCATATACTTGGGTCCCCTGGATGCCATGTTGGGTTAGGGTGAGGATCTGTACTAGGACCCGTGTCGCTGGTATCGGTGGCCTGTCTCGGTAATGCTAGAGCTACCACCACTGCTACAATGGAAGGTCATAGCATTGAAGAGATAGGGGTAGCTGGTGGGGGATTCGACCTCCTCCACCACTTCAACCTCAATGGTCCCACCTCCTCCTCCTGGTCGGCGTATTGCCGACCTCTCTTCCTATCCTATGGAGGCTAGGGTGGTAAGTTCCCTTGCAGACTAGGATCCCCTCTTGGGGCACCCTCACCAAACCAAAAAGTAGGAAGATGCCTCTCTCACCATCATGCAAAATCCGTAGTCACTCTGAAATTATTCATCACTGTTATGGGCGACTAATCATGATAAGACTCATCATCATCTAAGGGGATAGTATCAGTAATAGTAGGGAGAGGTCAATCCCCCACCCTCATTGCACTCTTGTAGGCCCTAATATAGGTGGGCACATCTATTGGTATAGTCTACGATCAACCGTGTTGTCGCATGACCTAATTCCAGTAGTAGGGTACTATAATATAATCTATCTAGTCAATAAAAAATTGATCATGCTATAGGTTCTTCAGGTACCTACTATCGTCCACCCATTTGAAAAATTGGTAGGGTCTCCACCGAACCCTATTAGTAGTGAGAGTGTTGAACTGTAAGCACCAAAACTGTAGGTCTCCAATCCTCCACTGGCCTATCATGTCATACCAATGGGCCATGGGAATATGATACGGCCATCACTAGGGAAAATTGGTTGGCTAGGTGCACATGATGTGGGCAAAGGCCCACACTTGCAAAAGAGTGCATGCTGTGAGGTTATGGTACTCATAATGCATGTACTAGCCTAGCTCCTAGTAGAGGTGTGCTAGAGGTGTACTTGCATGTTGCACCCCCAAAAAATAATATTCCTATGCTCTACCATCTCCTTGATAGTGTGGATGAGGCCCCCATGTAGGTGTGAGCCTCATCCATCAATCGTGATCCAAAAAGCAACAGTCACGACCATGACTCGGTAGACCAATAGTGCAGTTGTCCTCACATGGTCATACCAATATGTGTAGACATGACTCATGTCATCATTGTCATCATTCCTCCCCGTGCAATAGAGGATGCCCTACCTCCCTTTCAGGCATTGATGGAGTGGCCTCGTCAAAACCCACCACTAATATTCTGGATGCGTGCCTGGGATCCAATGGCGTCCTCGAGTGTAGTGGTCATCTACTCCCTTCCAGGCGTTGGAGGAGATGATGTGATGTGTCCCAACACTTGCTCCTGCAGGAGTTGTCAGCATCCACCTCCTTAGTACTACATCTAGCATAGTAAACATGCTAGAGAGGCCCGACCCATTAGCAGATGGTGACCTCATCCTCTAAAATCAGTCCCTCACTCCACCGAACAAGTTGGAATGCTCACCCTCTTGGATGCTCTCGAATCTCTAAGTACTCCTATAAGAATTCAAAAAAATATGAGTCAAAACATCAAAATTTTGGATGAAAATAAAAAATTAAATAAGACTTATGCACTTTGAACAAATGTCTACATGTCGTACATGTGTCTACCAACCACCATGGTCGCCTCAAAGATAACAACATATCTTCGAGATGATAGCATGGAGTTGATACTCTAGTCCTCATCAAAGATAACAACATGGATATTAGACGTAGGCATATAAATAAGACACTTGTGCACCTCACCAACAGAGAAAGTGCTTAAAATAAGCTAAAAATCATGAAAAATGGGGTTCAGAGACCTATTTGGTCCACCTCGTGGCCCTCAACAATGTCCTGGCATAGCTACTCCAACCTTGGCACCTCATACTCTCTCCTTAACACTTTGTTGAATTTTCTCTCAAAAATTCAACAATTTGCTTGTAGTGAATAGTTAAAATGACCCTTCTAGGGGCCCACCTAGGTATATTTAGGCCCACTAGGGCCCATTTTTTCTAGAGCTTGTGGCTCCTCAGTTTGTCTTAAATATGCCCCAGCAAGCTAGCAAAAAACTCAGGAGGGGGCATAAGGTCATCTCTTGATCATATTTTTCATCCAAATCAATGACTTTTTTCTTGATCATTCCTCTCTCTGTAGTAGCTTTCTTTTGATTTTTCAAAGTTGGCCCAAAGTTTGAGTTTTGTAGGTTAATGGTTTGAACAATTTTTCATGACCATTCTAATGCTATTTGTTGACCTTGAATGATGGGGCCATCTTTAGTACTAGTTAGCTCAACTTCGGTGGCCACTATGGTCTCTCTTTATTCGCATGTAAATCTATAAAATTTAAAATTTAGAAGCAATTTTTCCTTTCTACTTTAGTGATGCTGATTTTTTCAAAATCGTGGGGGAAAAATGTAGTATTGCCAAATTGCACCTAGGGGCAATTCCACATTTTCACATCTTTTCCTAGCATTTATGACACCCTGGGACATTAATGAAAAAATATCATGGGTTCAAATTTTGCAGTCCTGACTCCATGTAGACTTGTGGCTGAGCAACAAAATCCTGATGACACATTTCCTAAGAATCTAGGCTCTAGACACATGCACAATGCGTGGACATCTGCGCAACATGCTAGCATCCTGTTGGTTTCCCAAGTTAAAAATGTGGAATCTAGAATACTAACCCTTGAGACACCTATCTCAGTAGTTACATTCCAAGAGTAACAACTCTTTTCCACACTTTCAAGCATTAAAAACCCTTTTTTGGCTCTCATTTGGGGGTTGGAAGACATCACTCAATCTTTTTCATTCACTTGCTCCAATTTAGATTTCTCTTCACTTTTGATAGCAATGCTCTCACAAGCAAATCCATACTAGACTGAGGTCCTCCTAGTAGTTGTAGTAGCTCTCAAAAAAGAACTCAATGTTGCATTTGTATGCTCCAGAGAGGGTCTAGTCCCATCGTGAAAAGGAGCTTGGAGTGAAGATCCAGTCGTCTAGAGAAAGGTAAGCTTTCTTCAAGCATCCTTGTGTTCATTTCAATCTCCGGTTTTCTAACTAGTTATATTGTTCAACACACCTTAGGCTTGAGCTTA
>VDFB02033231.1:0-80875 GCA_007258455.2 Sequoia sempervirens
ACAAATATCCAAGTACATTCTTAACTACATCATTTTCCGGTATGGCCTTCCCCAATCCATCATTACTGACAATGGACGTTCGTTTAAAAACCAAGACGTTCATGAGTTATGTGAGCGATTTCACATCCAACACCATTTTTCATCTATGTATTACCCACAAGGAAATGGTCAAGCCAAGGCGTCAAATAAAACCATTGTTAAAATCCTTAAAAAGACTGTCAATGATGTTGGCCGTGACTAGCATATACAGCTCAACCTTTCTCTATGGGCGTATCGCACTACCATTCGTACGCCTACAAGAGCCACTCTTTTTTTCTTCGTCTTTGGAGCTGAGGCCATCTTACCCATTGAGATTGAAATTCCTTCATTACGAGTCTCCCTAAAGGGTTTAACTGATCAGGAGTATAGAAAATCGTGTGTGCATGAGCTAGAGATGCTAGAGGAAAGAAGGAAAAATTCCTTGAACCATCTATAATCCTATTAAAATCGTCTTTGTCACAATTACAACAAGAAGGTTATGGTCAGGAAGTTTGACATTGGCGACTTAGTTCTCATGCAGAACCCTAAAAACTAGGTTGATAGAGAAAAGATGGCAAAGTTTGAACCAAACTGGTTGGGTCCTTACATCATTGAATCCTCTATCGGTTCTAGAGCCTATCAGCTGGCGACTTCAAATGGAGAAAAACTGATAGAGCCTATCAATAGTTTACATCTCTAAAATTTCTACCCATAGCATCAGGAGATCGAGCTGAAAACCATAAAATACAAAAAAATAAAATTGAAAAAGGTTAAAAAATCATCGCCCTGATGAAAACCTGGCAAATAGGCATCTTGGCAGCACCAAAAAAATAATAATAAGAAAATAATAAAGAAAAATGATTCATCCAGCAGTGAAAACCTAGAAAACAGGCGCTTTGGATAGGTACCATGGTGAAAACCTGGCAAACAGGCGCCATGAGTAATCAATCGTTGCTCTGCCATCTACTGTTACTTTGTCTGTCATGGCCTAGGATGAAATACATTTTCTATCACCACCACATTATACCCTTCATTTCATGGTTGATAAACAGTTGACATCAAGTCTTGACGACTGTCCATCTGGTACCCCAGCAACATCCCTTTCACGTCCCTTAAAATTGGCTAAGTCTTGGACTGGCTAGGGGCAAAATTTTATCATGTAAGCGTAGTGGATGTCACACATGGTTTTCAAAAAATTGGAAAAAGAGATCTGAAAAAGACTAAAACATCATAAATGTCCTCCAAAAGACCAAAACATCATAAAATGTCTTGAAAAGATAAAAACTTATTACCAAAGGATCCACGAAAAAAAAAAGACAAAAAAATTGCAAAAGCCCTGAAAAAAGACAAAAACATCACAAAAAGTCCTGAAAAAAGACAAAAACATCACAAAACATCCTGAAGAAAGACCTAAAAACTGAAATTTTTTTTTGAAGAAAACCACAACAAAATGTCAAACTACTTGAAGAGCACAAACACAGACTCATCTCTTGTTAAAGTCTGTCAATTCAAGTCAATCAGTCTCTATCATTTGCCCAAACTATGTTGTCTCTACGCATTTACTACGTAGGCAAGACTCATAATTGAGTCCCCGAGACATTAGGTCAGTCCTTTTAGGTTGTCAAAATAAAATCATGATTCAATCTTTGGTCATCAAGACAAAGTCATTGGTCGTCTCAAAAAAAGAGGTCTCTGAGTGCATGACGTAGCCAAGGCCATCTGTCGATGAGCCCCCGAGGCCACACTAGGTCAGTCCATTAGTGTCATGGCATTACACTGGAACACATGTGAAAAATTCTTTAGGTCACAAGCAAATCATTCCCAAATGGATAAACTCCTAAAAAGAATTATGGAAATCATTTTTTTCAATATGACAATCTCAACAACATGTCAATCATATCATCATGACAATATCGACATGTGGTTAACACAAGTCAAACTCAGTCAAAAAAAGTCAACAGATCATAACCTATCAAACTATCAACTCTTGGTTCGCTTTCAGATGTGTCCTTCTGAAAGATAACCTCTGTCATTCATTCCTTAGGATGTTTCCTTCCTAGGCATCATCACTATCATTCGACATTTTGAGGGATCCTCTTGATATCTAAGGATCACTCTTCTTGACATCAAAGTTCTTTCAGATGTGTCCTTCTGAAGAACAAAACTCTATCATTTATGCCTTAGGATGTGTCCTTCCTAGGCATCATCATCATTTTGAGGATTCCTTTTTGACATTTAAAAGGATAAACATCCTCTCGACATCAACATTATTCAAGATGTGTCCTTCCTGAATTCAGAAATCTTCAACATTTCATCATCTTGGCATTGTAAAAACTTTGACACTCTAGCATCTCATCATCATCAAACATGACAATTTGACATTAAAACAATGGATATCCAGAAGCATTTGGAAAACACTTGGCACTTGGATTTTGGCTTTTTATCATGTTATTAGTTTTTTAGCAAGATCCCAATAATAGGATTTAGAGAAGCAATGACGTATTATGATGATTGACACGCATGATTACTAGTTTCTCAGCGAGGTCCTAATTCGGTGATTTAGAAAAATGACGGCGTATCATGATAAGGGCTCTATTTTTATATTTTGGCAATCCTGTTGCTAGTTTCTCAAGGATGTCCTGGAAACAGGATTTAGAGAAGCAACAACGTTTCATGAATTGTCCTTGTCCTTTTCTGCTTGTGGTTGATTATGAAAAAATGACTAGGGAAATCACGCTCTTAGTTTGATTCATGATCATTCTTGTATGCGACTATTGGTCTTATGTGATGGTACGACCTTGCACACCTTGATCTATGTCATGTCATGGTGTTTGTTGGCCATTACAATAGTTTTCACAATGATGATTAAGAGCAATAATTATTAAAGTCTTATGGTAAAGTTTTGAAGGATTTGGTCTTGGGACTAACATGCATCTCCTTCGGTTTGGTCATCTTCTCTCATCGATCTGGGCATCTGCTTTCATCAGTCTAGTCATCTTCTCTCATCCATCTCACGATGATATCTTGTGACAGACAAAAACATAAGTGCATACATGATCATATAAACATTGCATTAGGTCCATACATACATCATCCATAGCATTAAATCATATACATGTCATTGCGTATTGCATTCATATTATCATAAACATGACATCCACTCAAATAAATACATTAGGCGTATCATTATCACCATCATCAAAAAATCAACATAGCATATAAATAAGCATGGCATCATCTTGGCATCATATCATAAAAAAGCATCATTGAACATACATAATACCATCATCCATCATAAATCAATATCATACATCACATATATCATAATGCATAAATCAAATAACATCACATAACACACATGTAGGCCACATCAAAACTACATCATCATATAATATCATCTCAAAAATGTACAATGTCGCGGGATAAAGTCAAGATATATCCCAAAAATGGAGTTTGTAGGCTCAATAATATATACATAATGTGTCATAACATGAAAACAAATACGGCCAACATGCCCCTAGGGTAGACTTTCATCATCCCCTCGTGGTGAAGAGTGTGGTGGATGGAGCTCTGTAACTGGCACTGAAATGATGGGTGGACCTGTAGCAATCTCTATTTGTGAAACAAATGATGGCATCATCTCCACAGTAATGGACATGTGTGATGTCACTATAGCCTAACTCTGTGATGTTGACGGATCTTCCACTGGTGGCTACCTTTGTACTAATCTCTGCCCTAAACTAGTCGACCCATGACTGCAGCTCGAATGGTGACTTGAGGCATGCCTATGTGAGTAGTGGGACCTGTGCCCTAATGTGTGCCCTGAGGAGGTGGATCCTCCTACACTGGTGTGACTCCGGCTGCCACTGGCACTCCCTGATCTGTGTCCACTGCCTGTCCTCATCTGTGAGCGTAACAGTGTCGGATCTTATCGCTCAGGAGGCACCTCCTACTCATATAAAGTCCTCTATTGTCCCAGCCTCGTGCTCACCCTGGCTAGCTCGCGAGCAATATCCCTAGAGGGCCCTGTGCATAATGCCACAAACTCTATACACCACTGAGTTGAGTCCTACTGACGGATCACTACCTGATCCCACTCTACCCGAGCAACCTCTAGCTCTGCCTACAGTGCCCTGACCTATGTCACATTCTCATCCAATCTCCTCTTCAGGTCAACCACCCTCTGATCTATCATGGCATCCTGAGGTAATCTCGAGGAGGATGGTATCTCCTCCTCTCCCTCCACAATTTTCCATCTAAGGAGTCTCTCGGCCTCATCCATGGCATCATCCTCATCGTCGCCATCCTCTCCACCGACTCCCTCATCTCGAGGTGCATCCTCCTCATGTCTCTCCTCCTCCTACCTAGCCTCCGCCACCTCCACATCCTCCTCCTATGTCTCCTCCTATCTAGCCTCCACCACCTCCACATCCTACTCCCCTTGTTGAGCCTCCACCACCTCCAAATCCTCCTCTCTCTCCCCCTCCTCTTGTCTCTCCTCACCCTCTCCCTCATGTCTCGGCTGCTCCTACTCCTCTCTCTTCCCCTCCTTGGAAACCTCACAGATATCATCTAGTGCTACCCTCACCACACGTGGGTGCACTCTCCTGCCCTGTCTCTGACCATCTCTCCTTCGTCTACAACCATCTCCTCCATCATCCCCACCCTAGCCTCTATCTCTACCCCCATCCCTACCTCCATCTTGGCCTCCATCTCTCCCCCTGCCTCTGTCCCTGCCTTCGTCCCTCCCCTAGCCTCTACCTCTTTCATCACCTCTGCCTCCTTGTCTGGCCCTCAGCACACGTGGTATGACTAACCTCCTGTCCACAAGAGTTGGCCCATCAGGATCTATCAATGGCACTAGTCTATGTGCCTACCACCATAGGTCATAATCTGTAGTGGACCCAGGATCGACAATCCCACCTCTCCATCCCCACGGCTGGGCTCCTAGTCCATTGATCTGCTGCTCTGCAAAGGCTACTAGAATGGCTAGCCCCCAAGCATACTCTCTGGAAGAGCATGCATACTCAGCTATCCCTGCAGGTACACCTTGCTGCTCTCTAAACTATCTAAGAATGCACTATGGCAGATACATCTCTATAATTAGTGAGCTCTACACTATCCTCCCAATCAAATACTGATACTGTCTACATAGTCTGATATGGTCAACCTCATCGTCCCACTCCTGGCAGTCTCTGTATGGCCTCTAGATAAAAGACATCATCGTGTCAATCTGATGTCGCCACCAACCTATCTCACCCATCTATGTCTATTGTAGGGCACCAGCATAGTAGTAGGCATAGGGAATCCCCTCCACCAACTGTGGTCTCTGAATAGGTGGTCGAAATATGGCTATGTGCTCCTAGGCCCAAATCATCATCAGCATGGTCCCACATGAGATACTCTCTACCCTCTAGTAGGAAACCTCATCCAGCTGGTGATAGAGTGTGCCCAATAGACAAGGGCCCCAAGCATACACTGTCTTGTCTTGTCTCATCTCATCTCATCCTATTTCGTCCTAGCATAATGATGACATTTAATTATGTCTTTGGTCCACATTCGACAATTAATCAAATAATTCATAATTATTTAATTAATTCATGTCCCTTTATTCTTCATGATTATTAAATAAATAAATTTTATTTATTTATTAAATATGTCATTAATTATCTAAGTCTTCTCCTAATTAAAAAAAATCTTAATTTATTTAATTACCCTTCTTCAGTCATTTCTTCCTAATTATTAAATAAATAAGTTTTATTTATTTACTTAATATGTCACTAATTGTCATAATTAAATAAATTCATTAATTTATTTAATTAATTAATCTTATCTGCTAAATTAAATAATTATCTTTAATTATTTAATTGTCAAAATTAATATTCCTCTCATTTTAAATAAATGAAGTTATTTAAAATGTCATCACATTATTAACTGACAGTTCATTTTGAGAAATAATTGGAAAATCAATTAATTATTATCTCACGAAATCCATAATTTGAATTAATTTAATTCAAAATGGTAACTAATCTTCCAAAAATCAAGTAATCAGGTATATTCTTGATTTTCCAAAATTTGATCTTCAATTCAGCCCTTATCTTTTGATTTTTCGAATCTCACAAATCAAGTAGTCTTTATCTTCTTGATTTTCAAAAATCTATATTTTCTAATTAATTATCTCATTTATTCTCCACCACTGATTTGATTCTCTCAGATGAAATCTTGATCACTCACTTAAGGATTTTTCCCTAACCCTGATTAGGGATTCTCATATTTAATCTCATCCTCTGCTTTTAGGTCCCTGTTGAAAGATGATCGAGTCCGTCCATTCAAAATGGCATTTTCTATAAAATGCTATTTTATTTTCATGTTTAGATTACGCACTGACATACTTAGATATTTCATAAGAATTTGCAGCATTTAGTATCTTATTTCATTAAGTTTTGGCATATTTAGAGATAGGCATTTTAGTCATTTAGGCATAGACATAGACTTTGATCAAATCCTTAAAAGCTTGGTGTAGGACTAAGACCCTTATTTCTAGATTGCTCGCACATCAAATATGAGGGCAACACGTCAACTATCCACAAGTTAGAAGGTTTTATAAAAGTGAATCATGGAGGTCTTGGCGATTAACTGGTATAATCATTTTGTTTGTGTTTACTTTCATTATGTTTTGTAATTTCTTTGGGTTTCTTAGGCTTCATTGATTTGCTAACCTTGCTCTAACCTTAAAAATAACCCTTAGTTACACTGGGATTCCATATCACATTGTTTTTGTTCATGGAGTATATTTGTGCCCCACTATCCCTTGTGCAAACTATTCAAAAAAGGAACTCACGAAATACAACTTGGAGTTGCATAAAGAGTGAGGAGGCTTAGACCCCTTGGGAAAACTAAAGAAGCAGATAGGAGGATAGTATTCCCACAAGCCCCATATTGAAGACTTATGGGCGAATTGTGATGATGAACATGAGGTCATGAGAAGAAATTATATGAAAATGATAATAAATTTTTTGAAATCTATTGATTTGTTTCCAGTCCCTGACTAGGTGGTTCAAGATGATAATGTTCTTGATGAGAGATATTGTAGATAATTAAAAATGTATCGAATAATCTCATGCACTCAAATCAGGTATACTAACATCAATTTCATCTTGAAACCCATCATCTTTTCATTTAATTTATTAAATTAGCCTAACTATTTAATTAATTGCCTCATTTGTATCTACTAACCTAATTAATCTAACTAGGTTAATTCGCCCCCTTTCATGCTAAAATTTTGTCTCATTAAATTAAATAAATGAAACTATTTAATTTAAAATCCCTAAATCTTCTTATTTAATTAAATAACTCTAAATTATTTAATTAAATTTCATCACCTTTCTGTTAGTGTAATTAATATTTAATTGCACTTGCATAAGCTTAATTAAGTATATTTAATTCCTAGGTTAATTATTCTCATCCTTATCTTGTTGTTATTTTGTTGCTCAAGATAAGATTAGGGTTATGCATACTTTTCTTTTATAAAGCAAATCATTCTCATGTAATTATGAATTCCTGAATAATATTATTTGCACATCTTTATGCAAAGCTCTTGATTTTTTCATTTTTCTCTTCTATGGAAGGTTATTTTCTAGTTTGCATTTCAGATCTTGGTTTCTAACATGGTATCAGAGCCTTGATTTGCAACCTCTTCTTAGATTTTTGAGAAAATCACTACAGAGTTGGTTCAAGATTCCTCAAGGGTAACATACCTTGAGTTCATCTATGAGGAATTTTGGATTAGATCTAGCTTCACCATTGCATTCAGAGAGCTAGAAAAAGTCAGGATTGGCTTTTATTTTGTAGATTTTGGTCATCGTTTGCCAAATTCATGAGGATTTCAAGCTGGGAGTTTTTTTGCAAGCTCTAGAGGTAGCCAAATTTTTGGAGCATTTTAGGCACAAACGGAGGTCACCATTGCGTTCGCAGCAGCCAAAAACCTTAAGATCGCCTTTCGTTTCATCGATTTTGGAGAAGTTGGTAAGACAGGAAAAAAAAATTGCCTGGGGGGGCGTACGGCCTCACCAGCATGCATTCTGATGCACATTTTTAAAATAAAAAATAAAAAAATAAAAAAAAGTTGATTTTTTTTAGAAAAAAAATGCCTCCCATGTAAAAGGAAGGTACCACCCATCGGCTACCAAGCGGCCACCAGAGGGCCACTCATCCCAGTGGCGCCACCCCACAACACCGCCCACCGCCACCAAGAGCCAGCACCAACCCCCGTGGGCTCCCTCTAGCCAGGGCGTGGTCCTATTAAGGATCAGGCGTATGCGCTAGCCCTGCCGGCCCCCTCAGTACCTCTGTCGGTCATATGGATGACCAGGGGCTCCACCCCAACCCCCAGTTCACTAGCCCCTGGTCACGCATAGGACCATGGGCTTTTTTTTTAAGCCCCCTAGGCTGCCTGCAAGCCTTATTGGGCATTTTTTGAGCAACTTTCACTAAATCAGTTGTATTTTTTGCGTACGATGTCCTTTTTTCGCAAACAAGATACTATTGGAAAGATAATTTTGACGCCAATCCAGTGGTGTAATTCTTTTTACTATATTTTACAGCAGATTTATTTTGCAGGTCCTTGAACTTAGATGAAGTGTTTTTACTTTGAAGGGAATATCTTTTGACTCGGTGATCCTTTTTCATCATTCTTGCGGCATTGGAAAGCTGGTTAAGTCCTCTACACAGATTTGAGGTAATTTTTTATTTTTTGTTTATGCATATTTTCATTCTCTCCTTTTACAATCATTGGGTTATTGTAATAAATGAACTTGAATAAAGTTCCATCAAGGGCGGTTTCTTGCATAATAATCTAATTAGAGTGTGCATGCACTTTGATATCCATCTTCATCTTGATTTGTTGATAGCTCACATGGGTTATATCTAGTTTCTTAGTTTATTTTGGCCATATTTTTTCTCTAGCTTGACACATATCAGATTCATATCGGTTCACACTTTAGATTGAGAGCCTATAGTTAATCATCCGCATTGGATCCATCTCAGTTTGAGGGCCATGTTTTTATGGTAAATGTTCCAGAGTCTTTATGGTAGTTTTTCCCATGGAAGAGTTTTAGTCACAATTTTGCATCGGCATTGAGATACACAGTTTCCAAAAATTGTCATCATTTCATCTACTATTGCTTCACAAATTCCAGGGTTGTTCCAGTTTGTGAGTTTTCTAGTGTTCCATGGCATTGAGTCTGATGTCGCATTATTATGATTCCACTTTGGTTTCTTGTAGACAAAAGTATCTTTCCTTTCTTGTCAGATTGTGGTTCCAGTGTTACTCCACAGTTTTCTTCCAGTGCTTGTTTGCAGCAGTCATCTCATTGTAGGGGAGTTTTGTCCCGCTGGGTTTTCCTTCTCTACCTCATTATTGCATTTGTACTTGGGTACCTAATCAAGCCTTTGTTTCAGGGACCCATTCATTCTTTCTTACATTCATCTTAGTTTTATGTGCATGCTTTTTTAGTCTCCCTAAGTTGCACTTATGGGGGGGTGTTAGTGTAATTAATATTTAATTGCACTTGCATAACTTTACTTAGGTATATTTAATTCCTAGGTTAATTATTCTAGTCCTTATCTTGTTGAGCTATCTTGTTGCTCAAGATAAGAATAGGGTTATGCATACTTTTATTTTATAAAGAAAATCATTCTCATGTAATTATGAATTCCTGAATAATATTATTTCCACATCTTTTTGCAAAGCTCTTGCTTTTCCTTTTTTTCTCTTATGTGGAAGGTTATTTTGTGGTTTGCATTTCAAATCTTGGTTTCTAACACTTTCCCCTTTTTCAATAAATCACTTTATTTAATGAATATCACTTAATTATTCTAAATCCCTAATTGCATAATTAATATTGCTTAATTATTGATTATTAATTAATCTAATTCCCCCCACTTGTAAGGGAATATTCCAAGGGAATATTACTCCTTTGCACATTCCTCTGAAAGGAATATTCCCATCAAATATTCCTTCCCCTTTTGCACAACTAAACTTTGTTTTAATTTGCCAAATATCCTTTTTCCTTCACCCATGAGAATATTCCAAAGAATATTCTCTCTCCTCACTCATTTGAAAAAGGGGAATATTCCTTTTTTTCTAACAAAATTACTTGGCTTCTTGAGCAAGTTAACTCTTGACCTCTTGGGAAAGTTGAAAGTGTGTTTGTTTGGACAAAGGTGAGCCCTTAATTAAATCTAATATTTCATTCTCATTCGTTGATGAAAACACATGATCGATGCCTCCAACTTCTTGCATCCTTAACCATTGATTAGCTTTTTCAATCTTAACCCTCCATTTCTCATTTGCTCTCCTATAAATAGGTCACTATTTAGAGACAAATGGATCCATCTTTTAACATCAAATTTATGTTGTTAAAATCACTCACAATCACACTCATACTTAGAGTACATTTAGCATATTTTAGTTTTAATTATTTTCATTAAATATCTCTAGCTTCCATTAATAGCTTCCATGATCACATAATGCATCTATTTAGCTTGTTTATTAATTATGTTTTGAATCTTTTAGTTTAGAATCCATTTGTTTGCAAAACAAGAACAAACAACTGAGAGGGGGGGTGAATCAGTTGTTACAAAAATTTAAACTTTTCAAACTTATGTTAACTTTAATCTCAGATCGGATGAATAACAAATTAACCACAAGCAATTAACACATCAGGGAGACAAAGGATACCAATATTTTTTATGTGGAAACCCTATTAGGGGAAAAACCACGGTGGATGTTTGTCCACAAAATTATACTCTATTAGAAGTATAATGATAAATAATAAGGGGAATGCACATGCATTTGGGCACAATGCCTAGAGCTCACTACTCATATACAAAAGGGGCTCATTTCCCAACAGAATAGGATTAAAAATCCAAAGGGTATGAACTGAGAAAATAGCTTTTGCACAAGCCTAATTGCAGTTCCAATTAAACTCAACACTTCTTCACACTCTGGTCTACAATCGAATGATATTTGCACATACACACATAGGAGCACATGAAGCACACTCTTCACCAATGAAACAATCACACTTAAATATCTGCTACATGAGATTTCATCACAACTTCTTTGGAAAAAAAAATAGAACATATTTGCAATGTCAGCCCAAATTTATAAATAAAATTTTAATGCGAATCCACCAAGGTTGGCCTCAACATAGTGGAGACCCAAATTAACATCTCCAACACAAAAGGACTTTAGTTACTTTCACCACAAAGATCCACAACCTGCTACCACCAACATGTTGGCCAGGAGCATGAAAGACTGAACATGCACAAGAAACAATCTTCAATCACAAGCTCATCAGTCAATGTGGACATACCACAAAGATAGAGAATGATCTAGAGACATCTAAGAGCACCAAAAAACAACAGAGAAAAATCCATGACAACTAAGATCAACAGAATCACACAATATTCATTCAGGAACACTGACAAAGAGCACAGAAGCACTGTCAGACCACAACACACTCAAAACTTCATGCAGACCTCTAAAACTTTTGGTAGATGATCTAGATATACTCAACAATAAACACTTTAATCCACACCAACTAATCTTCAATGTAGAGAACAAAACACCTTCAAGACCTACACAATTCCACTGGGAACCTATAACACTTTCTTTTACAATTTTCTCAATATCCTCGACATATACTACCTCTAGTACACCAAATGTTAATAGTGATGGCATCAATGACTACCACATATCAAAAACACATCCACAGTATCGAGCAATCTCCCCCTTTGGAATTGATGGTAACACATGATGTGAAAAATACCATCAACCCAACACATTCACTTCTTATGCACTTCTCCTCTTGAAAGGATTTTTCACATTACACTTCTCCCCCTTTGAAATCAATGGAAAAGGTAAAAATTTCCTTTCTATGTACACACTCTAAGCCACATATCTGCACATCCGACTACTCCCCCTGAGTAGCAGCCATAGAAACATCAATCTGAGTCAAAATATAGCAATGAAGTGAATGGATTGATGAAAACAAATGCATCTTTTAGTTCTTATCAAGAGGGGTGATTACCCCTAGCATTCCTTTGAGATACTCAAAAGTATCCTTCAGTAATGACTTAGTAAATATATCTACAATTTATTCTTTGGTAGGCACATACTCTAGTCTGACTTCTTTCTCATTCACTTTCTCCCTCAAGAAATTAAACTTGATTGATATATGTTTAGTCTTAGAGTGTAGCACTAGATTCCTTGAGATATTTATTGCACTTGAGTTGTCACAGTATATGGCAATAGGATCTTCATATATCACCCTGATATCTCTTAGCATTTGTTTCATCCATATCACTTGAGTACAATTATTGGTAGTAGCAATGTATTCTACTTCAGCAGTAGATAGAGAAATTGAGTTTTTCTTTTTACTTAACCAAGATACCAGCTTCTTCCCTAGGAAGAAAGCACCACCACTAGTACTTTTCCTATCATCTAACTCACCAGCCCAATCCACATCAATATATGCACACAAAGTGAGATCATCATCCTTTATATACCAAAGTCCAAAGTCAACTATTCCTTTTAGAAATCTAAAAATTCTCTTGACAACAGTTACATGTGATTCTTTTAGATCGGCCTGAAATCTAGCAACCATACATATAGCATTCATAATGTCTAGTCTAGTCTGAGTCAAGTAGAGAAATCCACTGATCATAGACATATATCTAGTTTGATTTTCCTTAGGAGAGTCATCATTTTGTGTCAATTTACATCTAGTCACCATGGGGGTACCAACAGGTTTGGAGTCATCCATTCCAAACTTCTTCAATAGTTCTTTCACATATTTGGACTAAGATATGAAGATCCCCTTGTCCAACTGTGTAACTTGCAATCCCAGAAAGAACTTGATTTCTCCAATCATACTCATCTCAAATTCACTCTTCATTTCATCAGCAAACTTCATACATAGATTATCATCTCCTCCAAAAATGATGTCATCAACAAAAACTTCTATAATTAACTCCTTATCATTATCTAATTTGAAGTATAAGTTGCTATCAACAGTACCTTTAGTGAATCCAAGCTTTAGTAGGTATTTGTCCAATCTGGCATACCAGGCTCTTGGGGATTGCTTAATTCCATACAGAGATTTCTTCAATTTCCAAACCATATCTCCTTTGTATGTTACCTAGAATCCATCTGGTTGTTCAATGTACACTTCCTCTTCTAGTTCTCCATTCAGAAATGTAGACTTTACATCCATTTGATAGAATTTATAGTTCTTGTGTGTAGCATAAGAAAGAAATAGTCTAATAGCTTCAATCCTAGTGACAGGGGCAAAGGTTTCTTCAAAATCAACACCTTCCATTTGAGAATACCCTTTACATAATAGTCTTGCTTTATTCTAGACCACTTCACCTCCTTCATTCAGCTTGTTTCTAAATACCCATTTAGTGCCAATCACATTTTTTTCTTTAGGCCTTGGAACCAGTAGCCATGTATCATTCTTTTCAATCTATGTCAGTTCTTCCTTCATAGCTTCTAACCAGTGTTCATCTTGACAGGATTCAATGACATTTTTGGGTTCAATCCTGGAGATCAGACAATATTCTTCTACAATTTTTCTTCTAGTTTTCACTCCTTTACTCTTATCTCCTATGATTTGATTTTTAGAATGATTCAGCTTTACATACCTTGGAGTTTCTGGACATTCTTGAGCTTCTAACTCTTCTAATATTTCTTCTACACTTGCACTAGTCAATGCCTCCTGACTGACTTGATTTACCGGAACAAATTGAGGTTGCTTCATCAGAACATATGGAATAATCTAAAGTAGATTTTGTGTCTAATTATTCCTCCCTTGGCTTCTAATGTCTTCATATGAATCATAACTACAATGTCTAGATGATTTGACAAAGTCTTCATCAACTTTGACATTCGCACTCTCAACCATTTTTCTCAGTCTTTTGTTATAGCACCGGTAGGCCTTTCTTTTAGTGGAGTAACCTAGGAAGATACCTTCATCACTTCTTGCATCAAATTTTCCTATACCACCATCTCTCATGATATAACACTTGCTTCCAAAGATCTTAAAATACTTAATAGTAGGCTTGTGACCAAACCATAACTCATAAGGAGTCTTACCAAAATTACCATTAACATTTACCTGGTTCAAAGTATACACAACAATGCTTACCACTTCACCCCAATACATCTGAGACACATTTCCTTCTATAATCACTGTTCTGGTAGCATCTAGAATTGTTCTATTCTTCCTCTCTACAACTCCATTTTGTTGAGGGGTTTAGGGAGCAGATAACTATCTTTTAATTCCATGCTCTTCATAATAAGAGCTGAACTCCTTGGAAATAAACTCACCACCTCTGTCAAATCTCAGGAACTTGATTTTTATACCTTTCTCATTTTCTTCCATAGCCTTGAAACTTTTGAACTTCTCCAATGCTTCACACTTTTCTTTTTAAAAGGAAACCCAAATCATTATAGAGTAATCATCAATAACCAACATAAAATACCTTTCTCCATGAATACTTCTAACTCTGGAAGGACCATAAAGGTCAATATGTAGCAACTCCAACAAATTATTTGAAATAAATTGTTTTCTCTAGAAAGAGACTCTAGTTTGTTTACCCATCTGACATTCCTTGCATATTATATTAGCAAGCTTCACTAACCTAGGAAAATCTCTTACTGCTTGAGTAGCACTTATCTTGATAATGTTGTAAAAGTTTACATGACACAACCAGCTTTCATCTATTTGAGCAATTAAACAACTTCCACTAGCAGTATTCAAATGAAAAATATTACCTTTTTTTTGTTTTCCTATTGCAATCATATTCCTAGAATTTCCACGTATCTTGCATCTTCCATCTTTGAACTGAAGATCATATCGGTTGTAAACCATCTATCCAACACTCAACAAGTTGTGCTTCAGGCCTTCAACATAGAGTACATCATCAGTGTTATCCTTACCACCAAGGAAAATAGATCCTCTACCACGAGTCACACCAGTATTGTTATCTCCAAATCTTACAACCACACCGTCATACTTCTCAAGACTCACAATTTTTTGTTTATCACCGGTCATATGATGTGAGCATACACTATCAATGACCCACTCGTATTTTTCTTCAACTTGGGTTGCAAGAGCATTTTCATCTTTAGTAGATTCAGTAGCCATAGGATTATCTTCAATGGTAGGAATGAAATCCCATTCATCTTCATTTCCATTATCTTTATCAGACTCATCATCAATCACTACTTCTTCAGCAAAGTAGCATTTCCTTTGGAATCTATACCTTTTAGGATTAGATCTAGGAACTCTTTCAAGACATCTTGATGCAAAATGACCTATTTTACTGCATAAAAAACATTTAATAGGAAATACATCTTCATAATTACCTTTTCCTCTCCCTTCTTGTTTTGCAACCAGTGCTTCCAATTCTTCTACCTCTCTTTCTTTATCTATAAGTTGTTTTAATTCTTCATCATACTTGGATATCTTTCTATAACTTTCTCCCATACTATATCTTTGTCTATTACTTCTGGATACAATAGCCTTTAATGCAGATTCAGTCTTCGATGTAGATTCACAAAATTCACTTATTTGAAAAGTAGCAAGCTTCCCGATCAACTTGTCTCTTGTCATCTTGTTTACTAATCTGAACTCTTCAATAGCATGAACCTTCATTTTGTAGGAGGGAGACAAGGATCTGAGTACTTTAGCCACAATTTCATCCTCATCAATAGAACCACTGACACATTTAATACCCATCACTATTTCATTTACTCTATGTATAAAATAAGTGATATTTTCATCTTCACCCATCTTCATACAAAGTTTCCAATTTCATCCCAATATCATGAGTTGTCTACAAACACATCACATTAGCCATCTCTAAATATGTCAGAGAACTCACCAAAGCTTCAATAGCCCTAACATTATTTTTAGCATCTTTAATCTCATCAGGAGTTGAGGGACCATTCTAAGGAATGGTATATGGATCTCTTGTAATCTTCCAGAAATATTCACCAATACACCTCAAGTGACATTGCATCCTAACTTTCCACATTGAACAATTAGTGCCATCAAATCTCAGACTATCCTTCTTGAATGTTGTGATCCTGGATCACCTCAAGCTTTTAGACTTCTTCAAAGAAACCTGCTCTGATACCAATTGTTGGGAAAACAAGGATAGACAACTGAGAGGGGGGGTGAATCATTTGTTACAGAAACTTAAAATTTTAAAACTTATCTTAACTTTAATCTCAGACCGAATGAATAAGAAATTAACCACAAGTAATTAACACATCAAAGAGACAAAGAACACCAAAAAAAATTATGTGGAAACCCTCTTAGGGGAAAAACCATGGTGGATGTTAGTCCACAAAATTATACTCCATTAAAAGTATAATGAGAAATAATAAGGGGAATGCACATGCATTTAGGCACACTACCTAGAGCTCACTACCCAATAGAATAGGATTAAAAATCCAAATGGTATGAACTAAGAAAATAGATTCTACACAAGCCTGATTACAGTTCCAATTAAGCTCAACACTTCTTCACACTTCACATAGTCTTCTTCACACTCTGCTCTACAATCGAATGATATTTGCACATATACACATAGGAGCACATGAAGCACACACTTCACCAATGAAACAATCACACGTATATATTCGCTACATGAGATTTCATCACAACTTAGTCAGCCAAAAAAATAGAACATATTTGCAATGTTGGCCCAAATTTACAAATAAACTTTTAATGTGAATCCACCAAGGCTGACCTCAACATAGTGGAGAACCAAATTAACATATCCAAAACAAAAATACTTTAGTTAATTTCACCATGAAGATCCACAACACGCTACGACCAACATGTCAGCTAGGAGCATGAAAAACTAAACATGCAAAAGAAAATATATTCATTGGTCAATATGGATGTACCACAAAGATAGAGAATTATCTAGAGACATCTAAGAGCACCAAGAAACAATAGAGAAACATCCACAACAATTAAGATCAACATAATCACACAATCTTCATTCAAGAACACTGACAAAGACCACAAAAACACTATCAGACCACAACACACTCAAAACTTTATGAGGATCTCTAAAACTTCTGGGAGCTGATCTAGATGTACTCAACAATAAACCCTTTAATCCACACCAACTAATCTTCAACATAGAGAACAAAACACCTTCAAGACATGCACAGTTCCACTAGGAACCTAGAACACTTTCTTTTACAATTTTTTCAATATCCTTGACATATACAGCCCCTAGTACAACAATGCTAATAGTGTTGACATCAATGGCAACCACATATCAGCAAAACATCCACAACATCCAACACCATTTAGGTTAGCTTATAATTTGCACACATTCATCATCTTAATCAATAAATCATGTTAAATTAGCTTGCATCATGCTCATTTAGATCAAAATCATGTTTTCATACACATCTCACGAATGTTCCATCAATTTTCTTCAATAAAACTGACTAGAACAAGCTCATTGATCCATGGGATTGGGAAAGGGTCGTCATTCCACATCAACGTGACACCACTCCAACAATTGGATATGTTTTGAATGGATTAGATTAGACATTTTAATGCTTTTATAGTTTAGAATGCTTGATTTTAATGGATGCTTGGTTTAATATTGCATTTGATTAATCCTATTGAGATTGATGTTAGTGGCTTCAATATGCATCGATTCTTTATGGATCAAGCATAATCAGCCCATACCAATCCATCGGTCACAAATACAATACTCTTACCCAAGTGCCATTACTAGTAATTTACTGGATTGAACCAAAGGTTATAGATTTGGACACAGTCACATGTCCAATACAAGAAAGAACTAAGAAATAGTTGGATGGTCAACTAGCCCAATTGCAAAAATATGGCATGGAGTTAACATACGAGGGACTATAAGATGACATTGAAAGTGAAAAAATAGTGGTGTTGGTACAAGTTCTTTAGGTGAGGCTCCTAAGTCTCCACCTATCACCCGATCAAAGAAGAGAAAAGAGGTGTTGGAGCGGCAACCTAAACAAAAGGTATACACTAGGAAGGTTGTTGAAGGACAAAGGCCCACTAAGAAGGCCAAGAGAATGGGAACCTTCATTCTCAATATGCTTGTGATTCAAGAAGAAGATTCCTTGCAATAGGAGGAAGCTAAGCAACCATAATCACCTCTGTGTACCACTTCCATGCTCCCAACTACCATCATGGCACTATCTCCTTACACCCCACCATTACTGCATATATCATCTTTGCCTGTTGTGAACATCTCTGTCCACCTCACCTTAGCTTCTCCAACTGTGCCTATGGTCATGGTTGATTCCTCATCCTCAACCACTTCTCTTCTATCATCTTCCTTGCTTCCACCTTCATTTCCTACTTTCTCGACCTTGCCACCCTCTATGCCCGCCACCTATATGGAACCTATTGCCTTCCCTAAAACCTTTGTTTCTTATCTAAAAAATATGCCACCTCAATTTTCAAAAATTATTTTAACTCCTCAAGCTAAGTTGTTTATGGCTCAACTAGTTGCTTCACTATGTGTCCCTCTGCCTCTTACCAAGCCACCCAAGATTCAAGCCACAATGCAAATATGTGATGATATGGAGAGACTAAGTGAGGGGTAGCTTAAAGAAATAGTGGATATCACCGAACAGCCTAAAGATTCAAATTGTGATGATTATCATGAACATGTTGAGGAGGGCTTAAGGATCATTGATTTAGATGCAGTGGCTTCAAATAAAGAGGGGCAGCAAACAATGGCTTTGGATGAAGAGGGGCAGCAAACCCTTAAAGATGGAGAAAAGAGCGGATTTGACACTCATTATGATGTGGAGACCTGTGACCAGGAACCAGAGGATGAGAAACATAAAGAACAAGATGACAAGGGGGAAAGTCTGAAGGAGCACCATTCTGAAGAAGAAAGAGAAAACCCTAAGATTAATGCCATGCTTGAAGAAGATGTGGAAAATATGATGAACTCCCAAAAGCCACCCAAAATGAGAGCCTATAGAATGAAGAAGTGCCTCTAGAAAAAGAACAAGATAAATGAGAGGGATATACAGATAAGAAGAATGTTGAGCCTAATCAAGAAGTTGAGGTTGAGTATGAGGAAAGTGAAAGGCTAGTAGAAGAAGAGAATCCAGAATGAAGAATCGAAGAGTCTACCAAAGGAGAAGAGACCAAGTCTCACAGAGGAAAAAAAATGATGTAGGAAGAGGGGTAGAATAATGAAGAAGGAAATGTGGAAGATTCTCCTAGGTATGAGGTGGAAAAGCTTTCCAGGGACCAAGGAGATGGAAATAATGAATTCAACACTACATCCCTCAACCAACAAATAGAAATCCCCTCTTAGCTAGAGTAACAAATGAAGAGCAAAGTTCCTATGCTCCACGACCTAAAGGCTCGCCTAGAAGCCATAATAGCTTGAGCCAAGATGAAGAAGTGAGAAAAGAAGTTGAAGGTTTGATCCCACATTACAATGGATAGATCAGGCTCTCACATATTGTAGGTGGCAACCTCAGTTGTAGATAAGGATGTAGGAACCCTTCAGGATAAGGATTATCAAGTAACAACCATCAACCTAGGCCTCACTTCTCAAGCCTAAAATATTGATGATTTTCAGTGGTCTGTTACTACAATCTTGCAACAATTGGAGAAGGATCAAGCCACAAAAGAAGAATTGAACGCAAAGGTGGCAGAATTGATAGCCTTCATACAACAATGGGCCACGTGCAAAGAAGAAGCTCTAGTGGAATCACCGGCACCCACCCTGCTATCAAAGGAGGAAATTAATAAAATGGAAAGACTGAGGACTTGGACCAAGTCCACATCAGATTGGCTCAAGAGGGTGACCGACACAGGCACCAACGCCATCTAACATAGGGTTCAAATTCATAATCACTTTGTGATTATAAAGGATGAAATCATGAAAGAAGTAGAGGCCGTCAAATATTTTCCTTCTTTGTATAGTGTAATGTTCCCCAAGTTGAAATGCATTCTAAATTTTTCCATGAAAATATGGGAGAAGGAATTGGCTTTCCCAAAGGAGGACCACTGGATACTTAATGCCTAGTTGTTCAATTTTGAGTTGCAAAAGGGAGTCTTGGAGAAATAAATTGGTGAGTTAGATGTTTTTTCTCATGTCATCAACAATTTTTCAGAGTGATGAAATCCTAGATTTTCTCACTGGAGCTAAAATGTCTACTCGAGAATTGGATTGCAAGTTGGTAAAACATGAATTCTTGAAGAAGATGGAGCAGGGGGTTGGTGATATTTTGACTGTAGATTTTATGGACTTTGCTACATGAGCCTTCACATGATCAAAGAAAATCATTTTGGCAAGAGAAATGTGCATAAGGCAACATGCCAAGCTCATGGAAGAATTATGAAGGATCACTTACAATATAACAAGTCCAATTTTTTAGAATGGGATAAGCTCTTGGCCGTTATAGGGAAACTTTTCTATCATGCTTCATTGCAAAAAGAGGCAAGAAATCCCATAATAGAAGAAAAATACTTGTTAAAGTAGCTAAAATACAAAATTATCTAAAGGAAAAATTGGCTACAAGACAAAATAAGGAAAAGAAAAGAATAGCCAATTTTTATATTGTAAAATTTTGTACTTATATTGTGTGGTGTGAAAACCCTAAGCTAGAATGAATCTGGATCATTCTTTGTGAATTAATCTTGTCCATTCATTTAGATATTGGAAAACTATAAATACGGGGAATCCTCTCATTTTCAAATAGAGAGATGAGTTGTTGTAAAAGACATTTTGTAGCAATATATAAGAAAAGCATTCAAAGTTAATGGTTTCTTTGTGTATTTCTATTTATGTGTGCATGATTCAGCATCCATATGTTCTTTTAGCTTAGTTTATTTATTATTTAGTTCATTTCCAACTTGCTAGTTAATGTTTATCTTTAATGGTGATTGTATGTTACAGTATTTGATGCACTTCTAGCTCATGCTTTTAGTAATTTATTGATGATAAATTGTCATGTAAAGCTAGTCTAAGCTTATTTATTTGTTGCACTAAATTCCAACTATGTGTTCATGCTTAATGGGTTAATGTTGCAATCTGAAAATCTATAAAAAACCTTAGAGGATAGCACTAGTTTTGTGACACTGTAGAAATTTCTTGGTTAAGAAAAACTTAGTTTTGGGGGTTTGTCTACTATAATATATACCATTGTTACTGTTGTTCCATAGTTTTTAGATTTAGAATAACTTCTAAACCCTTAAACCTTTTGCTTGTTTCTTTTAAAATTTTAGTTAGACATAAGTTTCCAACATCATAACAATATCCTATCTAATGGACAAGATGACTTTCGGGCTCCTATCATAAAATTGCTTCTATTGTACACCATTTTCACAATTCTGAAACTTCATCACAGACCTAAAAATTTCATGCTTTGTGAACCATAAAGGCCCCTTGCGATTACCAGCAAATCATACATCATCTACTGAGCTATTTGTTCACTGTCATGACCTGACATCCAAGAGACCTTGGGGTGATTTTATGAAACTTAGTTGTAGATTATTGCCTTTTAAGATATAAATTACACTTGTGTTTTCTCTATGTTGAGAAATGCAAAAGTACCCATCAATAAAGCTGGTGCTAGAAGGAAGGAATTTCGACAAAGTTGGATCAAATAGGGTCATTCTCTCCATAAAGGTTCTATAGGGTAACCAAATCCACACTAGATAGGGGAGAGTTTCAAGAATTAAGGACCCCTACTAGGGCTAGAAGAGTGAAGAAAGGGGAAGCTTTAGCATCAACACCACCCACACAACCCCTATCTCCACCATCTCCATCATCTCCTTTAGTCCAACCAACTTATTCTCCATTCATCATCCACATCCAGACTATTATAGCCACCATATCTCAATCACAAGTTTTTGCAACTCAACCATTACCACCACAACCTCCATAAATGGCTTGGTTGGGAAATAATCCCTAACCATTGTCCTTTAATGATTACCATGATATTCCAAAGAATCCATAACATTTTTCCTCTAAATTCTACACCAACAATCCTAAGAGGATAGCTGAAGAACACATCAATATCTTTCAAACTGCACTCAAGGATAGATAGATTGAACATGAAGATGTTTCTTGTAAGACTCTTCCCATATTTTCTTAGAGAGGAATAATTTTACTAGTACATTCATCTACCTATAGGATCAATCACCTCTTGGGACCTCATGAAAAACACATTTCTGTAGAAACTTAAAGTTCCATTCAACCCCATAGACTTACACCAGTAGTTCATGTCTGTCAAAATGGAAGTGAATGGACCAATCAGCTCCTTGAACAACATATTTCATCAAGCGTATATGAAATTATAGCCACCCTACATGGTTGATGATGCTTTAGCAAGGGAATTATACTATGTTGCCTCAGACATCTCACCATAGCCTTATTCATGTGAATGCATCAACCATCTACATGTTTGGTAGATGCCTATGCAGGAGTAGTTAAGGAAAGCACAGATTTGGGACAACATTTTTCTGGTCCATTACATTCATTGGGACCTACTACCAATCTAGCACAAGTCTAGGGACTCAATCATGCCTTAGCCAATCAAACACTATTGATGAATCATGTTCCCTAGCTGCCTATTGTGGCACATCCAGGACCTCCATTGAATCAGACTCCATCAATACCCAGTTATCTACAAAATTCAAATTACTAAACTTATCCGTGATAGCCAAAAATACCTTCATATTCATACAACTTTGAAGTCCTAGCCACTCAGTAGAATTTGTCGACAACACACCCTATTTTCCTCTAGAATTCTATATTAATGCAAAGCAATTTGGACAAGGAATGGATTGATGAACTAATTGAGCAAGTGAAGAAGCTAACAACCAAGGTTACTCACTTAAGAAACAAGAACAATCAGCTGAAGCCATCTCCAAGAAGTATTCAAGCCAACTACCATAGAGACAATCGTGACTAAGGCCCAACTTCGGGGGAAAATTATGAATGGGGTCAAAGTTCTAGGAATTTTTTTTAAAGAAGGCAACCCCAAAGATAAAATAGAACATGTAATATTGGAACCAACAATGGAGGAGTTCCTACAACACTTGACCCACCTAGAGCCTTTTGCAAATAAATAGTGCCCTTAGAGCCATATGATTCAGTTTTGATTGTCAACCAGGCGCCCTTCCCTCAAGGTGACAAGAATGAACCCAAGAAGGAGTCTATAGAAAAGGGAAGCAAAGAAAATAATGTATGTAAAATAGGAACTTTATCTCAGATGTTTGATTCAATAGATAATAGTCCTGGAGATGGTGAAGAACAATGGGATGAAGAGGTTCACATGTTTTCCCAATGCCCAACCCATTATAACTTGAGAAATAGAAAAATTGATGGTCCATTTACCACCTCTATACCACCAAATAATTTTAGCATGCCACCTGATCCAAATTCTAGCAATAACCCACCTTAACCCAAGGTGTCCGCTAAGTACTTCAATAGGAATAGGCAACTTGATCCTACCAAAGAACTACACACTAATTTGGCCAAAGGTAATCCATCTAAGGTGGATGTTGAATAGATGGTAGAGTATGTGGTGGAATAACTAAAGAAGGTGAAAATAAGCCTATCGGCTTTTGAATTGCTAAGAGTACCCACCATTAGGAATTCCTTGTTTCAATCATTGAATAGGACTACATCATCAAAACCATCCCAATATGCAGCAAAAAAATGGGTCTCATTTGATACCTCTAATAATGAGTGGATAATCAGAGAAATCATGGGAAAGAGGCTTGACCAACTACCTAGTAAGGATCAACAATTGGATAAGAAACCAACCAAGGAACAAAATATGATGCAAACAAAGGATAAAGGCAATGAAAAGGGTAAGGCTCAGGTGGCCCAAGTTGATGCCTCTATAGGCTTGTTCCAAAAGAGGCTCGAGAGCCCTCCTTTCCTACTAACCATCTGTGTGTTTGGAAAAAGATTGTGCAACTGCCCATTAGATTTTGAGGCCTCTACGAACGCCATTCCATTTGTAGTATGCAAATCCTTGGGTATAACTCCTAGCCCTTCCAAAAGGAAGATAACTCAACTAGATAATACTGAGGTAAATGTAGTGGGGGAGTTAAACAAAATCCCAATGCAGGTGGCGAAAAACCCAAGGGTGCAACAAGTCATTGATATCCAAGTTGTAGACATCCCTGATACTTATTGTATCATAGTAGGAAGAGACTTCACCCAGGATCTCAATGGTTATACTTCAACTTATTATTCATGCATTTGGATGCCTTACAAGAGGTTTCTTAATCTTTCGGAAATGTGTCTCAGCTTATTATCATAATAATGGCAACAAACAGTGATCAGTTGGTCTTTATCGGCAAGATAGTTCATTGTCGGTGTGACCTATGGAGTCTTCAATGTTGGTCCAAAACCTTGTTCTATTGGCAGCTTTTCAAAAAGAGATCCCTCTATCAACGTGATTTTATTCATAGTCTCCTCAACAGATTGTAATCCCTTGTGGTGGCGTCATCAATGAGAGGTTGCACTATCACCAGGACTTCAAGCAGTGTCTCCTCGACCTGTCGATGCTAAGCCAAAAGTTTCATGTAGAAGATATTGTGTGTGTTCGATGAGACATTGTAAAAATGTCTCATCAACATCTAGAAGAAGTCTTGGTCAATCTTGACGATGTGACTTCAGCTGGTCAGTGTGACTTTGATAAAAGTCTCTTAGACATTCCTAAAGAATCATTTTCCATTCTCGTCGGTGAGCCTTGGGGTATTCGGTGATACTTTGGGGAACCTCTATTCAACAAAGGTTGTCATATCGATGACCTATGGTGGGACCCGAGCTATCAGTGGGATACCAATAGGTGGTTCAAGGCATGCTAACTTAGTGTAACTGAGGGTAAAATTCTAAGGATTAGATTAGATCAAATCAATATAAAAGACAAAAACCCAAAGATCTATCGAGTACAAAAGTAAATTACGCAATAAAATGGTTATACCTATAAATCGCATTTTCCATGATTACCTCCATAGCACCTTCTTACTTGCTAGATGATGTTGCCCTCAGATTCATTGTGTGAGCAATCTACAAATGTCTAAAACCTACAACAAGATTTGAAGGATTTATACAATGTCTAAATGCCTATGACTATGACAATGCCTATGAAAATAATGACTACTAAATTAAAGATGAAGTTGTCGAATCCCGAAATTATGAGCAAAATTGTCTTTTATAGAAAACACAATTTTGAGTGGACGGATGAGATCGAATTCTAAGAAAGACCTAGAATGAGAGGTCCAGATTAAACCTGAGAATCCCTAATCAGGGTTAGGGAAAAATCCTTAATCGAACGGTCAAAATAATATCTCAGATAATTGGATCGACGGTGGAGAATAAATGAGACAAATTAATTAGAAAATAAAGATTTTCAAAAATCAAGAAGATAAGATTGCCTGATTTGTGAGATTCGAAAAATTAAGAAGATAAGATTTGGACTGAAGATCAAATTTGGAAAATCAAGAATCTGCCCGATTACTTGATTTTTGGAAGATTACTACCAATTTGAACTAAATTAATTCAAAATATGGATTTTAAGAGATAATAAATAATCTTTTCTAGATTATTTATCAAAATGGACTGACAGTTCAGATGAGATGACATTTTAAATAATTTAATTTATTTAAAATGAGAAGAATATTAGATTGGCAATTAAATAATTAAATTTAATTATTTAATTTAGAAGATAAGATTAATTAATTAAATTAATTAATCAATTTATTTAATTAAGACGATTAGTGACATATTAAATAAATAAATGTAATTCATTTATTTAATAATCAGGAAGAATTGAATGCAGAAAGGGAAATTAAATAAATTAAGAAATTTATTTAATTAAGGGAAGACTTAGAAATTAATGACGTATTTAATAAATAAATAAAATTTATTTATTTAATAATCATGAAGAATGCAAAGACTTGAATTAATTAAACAATTATAAATTATTTAATTAATAGTCGAATGTGGACCAAGGACATAATTAAATGTCATAATTATGTTAGGACAAAAGTGGTAAAAATGAAGCTTGCAGGCCTAGGTCATTTTTAGGTGTCTACATTTTGCCCCTCTTTGTCATAATGTAGCATGTCGCATTGTCACAAAGAAATTAAGTCAAAAATATGCCCCAGTACAAAATAAGATGAGGAAGAATGACGAGGAGGGTTGCGGTATGCCCCCTCGAGAGGACAGACAGGTTCCAAGAACATGGGTGTGCTCTCGAAATGGATGAGAAAACTAGAATATGAAGAGACAAAGAAATGTTAGTACAAAAGATATGGATGATGATATGGATGCAGTGCCTATATGAGAGGAGTGAGAGAAGATGCATGTTAGTTCCTAGACCAAATCCTTCAAACCTTACCATAGGACTTTTAATATTTATTGCTCTTAATCATCATTGGGCAGATTGTTGTGATGGCCAAGAAACACCATGATATGACATAGATCAAGGTGTGCAAGGTCGTACCATCACATAAGACAAGCAGTCACAGAAAAGGAAGATCATGACTCATACCAAGAGCGTTATTGCCCCAGTCTTTGTCATAATCAACCACAAGGAGAAAAGACAAAAAAGAAAAGTCATGAAATGTCGTTGCTCCTCTAAATCATGTTGCCAGGACTTCCTTGAGGAAATAGCAACATGACTGTCAGAAAGAAATAAGATAAAGCCATTATCATGATACGTCGCTACTTTTCTAAATCCTTTTGTCGGGATCTCGCTGAGAAACTAGTAACATGAGTGTCAAAAGACAAGACAAATGTCATGATACATCGCTGCTTCTCTAAATCCCGGTGTTAGGATCTCGCTGAAAAACTAGTAACATGAGTGTCAAAAGACAAGACAAATGTCATGATACGTCACTGCTTCTCTAAATCCTGGTGTTAGGATCTTGTTGAAAAGCTAGTAACATGAGTGTCAAAAGACAAGACAAATGTCATGATACGTTGCTGCTTCTCTAAATCCCGGTGTGAGGATCTCGCTGAAAAGATAGTAACATGATAAAAAGCCAAAAACAAATGCCAAGTATTTGCCAAGTGTGTCTGGATGTCAAGTTTTAATGATGTTGAGATGATGAATGTCGAAGGTTGCCATATTCAGGAAGGACACATCCTGAATAATGTCGATGTTTAGGAAGGACACATCCTAAAACACCAATGTCAGAGTTTTGTTCTTCAGAAGGACACATCTGAAAGAACGGTGATGCCAAGAGGAATGATCCTTAAGTGTCAGAAAGGATCCCTCGAAAATGTCAAATGATAGGGACAATGCCTAGGAAGGACACATCCTAAGGCATAAATGACTGAGGTTATTCTTCAGAAGGACGCATCTGAAAGGTAACCAAGAGTTGATAGTTTGACTGGTTGCGATAATTTGACTTGTTTTGACTAAGTTCAACTTGTTTTGACTAAGTTTGACTTGTGTTGATCATATGACGATAATATACCATGGTGACACGATTGTCATGTTGAATGAATAATTGCCATACTTTGTTTTAGGAGTTTTCCTGTTTGGAGAAATGATCTGTCATGACTAGCAGATTTTTGACGTGTGTGCCAGTGTAATGCCATGAACCCTAATGGACTAACGTAGTGTGGCCTTGGGGGCTCATTGATAAATGGCCTTGCCTATGTCATGCACTTAGAGACCTCGTAGTTTGACAATGACATGGACTGACTGACATGACTGACTTTGACTCCGTTTTTAGGATTTTGACATTGATTTGAATGTTTTTGTGTTTTTCTTCAGGATGTTTTATGATTTTTAGGTCTTTTTTCAAGACATTTTATGATGTTTTTGTCTTTTTTCAGGACATTTTATGATGTTTTATTCTTTTTGCAGGACCTTTTTCCATGTTTTTGGTCTTTTTGTCATTTTATGATTTTTTTTGGATTTTGATGTTTAAAAGGATCGTGACAAATGCATTTGACTGATGCCTACACATGAGAATCCAAGGATAAATATGATTGTGCCCCTAGTTAAGCTGAATACCAATTGGCAGGTGATGACAACGTTGTTTGATGTGGGAAGGATGCATCCCAAAACAACGTGAGGATGATGACGATAATGTGACAAAAGTATGGAGGTCTACAGCCATGCCAGGAACACAGTCAAGTAAATTTGGATAATGTGCTTGTACGGATTAGACTCGTTGCATTTGGAATGACTTGGTGAGGACTAGATGGGATGATGATTATCCTTAGACTGTTTGACAAGGGAAAGCCAAGATACGTGATAGGCATGAAAGGATAGGGGGTGGCCTTGGTAAAAGACGGGAGACATGAGACTAATGGAATTGTCACATGATTTTCAAGGACTATGTCATATAAGGACAATAAGACTATAACGGTCAATGACATGCTGTTTCATGAATTGTGTATGACCGAAGGATAGACATGTCAAAAAATTTTCCAAAGCATGATTTATGTGTGCCAGTTTTATGTCAAGACCAAGGTAGGTGGGAAAAATCTATGGAAATGATAGGGCTTGGATGGATGTTAATGTCATGAGGAAGGCATGGGAAATGAGATGACTTGCCCCCAAGTATAAAATTTCACATAGATGATTTATTTTACACATGACGCCTGTTTGCTAGGTTTTCATCATGGTACTTATCCAAGGCGCATGTTTTCCAGGTTTTCACTATGAGATGTAATTTTTCTTTTTACTATTTTCTTGACTTTTTGATTTTTTTGGTGTCACCAAGGCCTGTTTGCCAGTTTTCATCAGGGTGACGATGTTTTACATTTTTCAATTTTTTTTAATTTTTTTTTTCTGATTTTGTAGATAGCTTGGATGTTTTAGATGACCACTGACTATTCTGAATCCATTGACAATGCCGATGTAGACACTGGTGCCATGATATGCCAATAATGTCCTGTCTGAAGTAGTTGTCTTATCAGGATCATAGCGCTTGTATACAACTGATCGATGTCATTGTGATCCTTTATGATACTAGAGTTAGCCTTATCCAAATACGCGCATCACAATAGAGTGCCATGAGAGTCCTTGTGGTAAAGAGTTGCTACCATGATGTGACGGATTTGTGACGTGGGATTTGTGGACTTTAGGTGAGATGTAGGATTAGGATAGATGATGGTAGATGTTGAAAGGTTGTTTGGACATTTTGATGAATGACTTTTTATTTTCCAAACTTGGGATGGTGGATGACGGATTTTGGAGGGATGGTGTTTGGAACCAACACTCTTATATGCCTTGCTTGATGACCATTTTGAAGGAGGTGGACATTTGTTGTATGTGGGAGTCCTCTTGTCTTGTGGCTCCACATTGTGATTGACTTTTGTATTTGACTTGGTGTCTTTGTTTGATCCACTTTTCTTTGGGATCCATTTTAATTTTATTTGTCCACTTTTCATTTTGTTTGATTCAATGGCCTTTGACATTTTATTTTGATCTTTTGATTTGTAAGTCTTTTGTTTTTGTTGGTCCCAAAGGGGAGGTTGATTCATGATAGAATGATTTTTTATGGTGTGGGTGGAGGGGGTGTTGGCAGCAATCTTATGACAAGGATTTCTCATGGACTTCATTTTGACATTTGTATCTGACAAGGTTGCCCCCAGTATCGATGAGGTACCATTGACATCATCTGATTTTCTTTCTAAGGAATAACCAAGACCTTGATGTCTGTAATTTTCCTGAAGCTGTATTGGTTCTAGAATGCCTTGCTCGTGTATGCCTAGTCCTTTGCCTTGATATTGCATGCTTTGATAGATTCTATTTGTGATGAGGTATTTATTGTTTTGAAAGCAAGATGATAACCCATCATAATGTCTATGGACACTGTCACTTGTAATATTTTTATCTGCAAGAAAGTTTGCTCTGACAAAGATAGATGACCCTAGTTGATAAAGTGTCTTAGCTTCATTTTCATGTTGGACATATTCCTGACGGATATCTTTAGTCTGATCATGTGACATGTCAGGTTCAAATGATTCTATTGGTGCTTCCAAAGCAATGTCAAATCCATCATTATGTTTAGTGTCATAGAGTCCAATGATTTTAGCTATAACTTGATCATATGCAAGCATGTCCTTAGTGGAAGATTCTTTTTCTGGAGGAATATCGTCTATGTTTCCCATGGAGGCAAGTGTCTCAGTTTGGAAAGGGTCAATAGTCGAGACTTGTATAGGGTCATCAAATGTTTGATCATAAATGGCATAAAGGTCAAGAAGTGGATCGTTTTGGACTTCTTTGTCAATAGTAGGGTCTTGGTCGAAGATGGGGTTGTCATGGATTTGGACTTCTTGGTCAATGAAGGGGTCTTGGTCAAAGATGGGGTTGTTGTGAATAGGGTCATGGGATGGACTACCTTGTTCTTGACATGAGGGTGACGTTATAATGTCATGCTTTAGGATTTCATTTTGAAATGTATCCTTAAGTGTAGACGATGGGATGTGACTTTGAGTAATGACAGAATTTTCATGACTAGATGTGGCCTGTGAGGGGATGACTTGAAAAGGATTAATGAATGACAGACTAGAACAGGACATGGGGACTTGGACGGGACTAGTATGTGAAGGACTAGGATATGACTTGGGGACTTGGACTGGACTAGCATGTGAGGGACAAAGATAGGACATGGAATCTTGGACTAGATATGTCACGGAGTCTTGGACTAGATTAACTGTTGGAGGACAAGGATATGACATGGAGACTTTGACTGGATTGGTGTAAGGTTGATTGAAATAGGACATGGAGACTTGGACCGAATCGGTATGGTATGATGTGGGGACTTGACATGAGTTGGTAGATGGTTGATGAGGGATGAAGACTTGGATGGGATTAATAGATGAAGGGTCAAAATATGACATGGAGGTCTGGAATGGACTATTAGACAGTTGGCTTCCCTTGTCAAGGTTAGGATAAGGGTGATAAGTGGATGTTTTTTGTGAATTAATGGCAGGATTTGTGTCAAGTGACTGTTGATTGTGAGGGTAGACAGATGGTGGAAAAGTATTTATGTCAAAGCCTTGTGGTAACTTAGCCCCTTCATCCAAAAGCATGGCTAGATACCTTTGAGGGTCACGTAAGATTGATTTTTTTACAAAGGAGAATATATCAGGATTTTGCGCTGTAGCTTCTAAGTCTTTGACATATACTCGTCCATTCTGGTCTCTTTCTATGAATGGCTCAAAAATATTTTGTGATGAAGATGGCATGTTCATGGGAGATTGCATGTTCATGTTGTGAAATGGGTCAGAAAAAGTCCAATGTCGGTTTGTGTTATAAGTTTTATTATCGATGTTGGGATTGAAAACTTGTCCAAAGTTTTCTATTTGTCGTTGTTGTCTTTGAAGCCTAGTCTCAACCGTAAAAGGAATTTTCTTAGATAAGGATGACGTCAATGACAACTAAATGTGAGGATGATGACAACCTATGTTTTTCAGATTTTTTGGATAAAGGATGACAATGCAAGACTATGTTTTTGGATTTTTGACAATAAGGGATGCAATATGACAATGTTGTCTAAAGAAAATGACTAATGCCAAAGGACAATGAAGACTAAGATGACAAGTTATGTCACTAATTTTTTGTATTTTTGAAATAAAGGATGACAATGCAAGATGATGATGACGTTTTCTTAAAAAAATGATTGATGACGAGGTTGTGAAAGCCAATATGAGGACTAATATGATGATGTTTGACTAAGGACTTAATGTTATAAATGCAAAGTCTAGGTTCAAAATGATGACTAAGATGAACAATGCAAAGTCTAAGTTCAAAATGATTAATGAGATTATTTTTGATGTTTTGTTGAAAAGTCTGAGTTGTCTAAGGTCGATTGTTTGTGTCCAGATTTGTGAATGTTGTGTATAATGTTTGATTAATCCAACAAGCACTTGACAAGCACAATGTTTTGAATGTAACCATTCACACATTAGATAAGTACAATCCTAGGTTAGGCCATGACAATATTCACTAGATTCCATGCGGGTTTCCCCAACAGCATATTTGTAGCGTGTGAATTCAGAAGCTTGGCTGCACGAGCTCCCCCTTACAATGCACTCTCTTCTCAAGCCAACCAAGCTTCCAACCCCCATGAAACTCCCATGGCGAGTTGATCACATCTACTACAAACTGCGAAAGTGTGGATGCCTTCACACCGATTGGTGTTGCGCTAGCAAATAGAAGGATTTTGGCTTACTACACAAAAAAATTTAGTTAGGGACCCCCGTTCAAGTGGCCATACATGGGGCAAGAGATTAATCACCATTAAGGTGGCACTCCAGCCTGAAGAGGTTAAGCTCAACAGGGTTTAAGGGAGTACAACTCCGTCCGTATGACACATCCACACAATCAACCTTAGGTTTTCCCTTAAGGTTTACATTTATATACCAGTCAGGGGTAGCTTCGTTTTAGCTCCATTGTCGGTTTGAGTCACGTTGGGGTGATGAAATCCCCAGGTAGGCCCAATTTCTAGAGTTGGTAACCGTTTCTCTTACACCTAAGATCGCCCAAAAGTGCGAGGGAGAGGATACTCCGATATACCAAGTCAGGGTAATAACAGATAAAAATGGGTTTGGTTTTCTAATCACTAGGTTTTCACCAAGTGAGAGCATACTCACCTACCATTTTGCAAACACAGTTAAGCAAAGTAGACATGAATGTTCTTTTTATGTGCACCAAAATTTAAATGTTTACTAATCTATGAAAAAAAAATAAGCACAATGTTTATTTTATTCCATCTTCGACATTTAAATCTGCAGACAAAATATTAGTAGTTTCTTTATTAAATGATCTTTGACACACGAATAATAACCGCCACACGCTGCAAACGAAGATGAGTAGCAAAAAAAATAAAAATAAAAATTTAATGACAGTAGCAACTTAAAAAAGCGATAACTTTTTCAAAACTTAACAAAATTTTAAGTGGTAGATATCCATGGAAAGCAGAAAATCAAACCTTCAAAACCCAAAAAGTATTGTCCACAATTCTACACACAAAAAAACGTTATAGACAAAAAGAAACATGGGTTTCAAAAGCTAAATTAAAAAAACAGCGATTAGTAAAATAGCCATAACTTTCACAAATCCTAATAAAATTTAAAACCATTTGCAGTTCTGGAAAGCTGAGACCGAGATCTACAAAACCCAGAAAATGTTTTAAACGATTCTATTCGCCTATTTTTCTGTGCTCAAAAGAAGGTGACGGGATTTTGTATGACTTCTTGGTTGTAACCTGCAAAACAATTAAAACAAAAAAGAAAAACACAAATATTTCTATAGAATGTTGGGTTCACCAATGTAACTGGGGGTAAAATTCTAAGGATTAGATTAGATCAAATCAATATAAAAGACAAAAATGCAAAGATCTATCGAGTACAAAGGAAATTAAGCAATAAAACGGTTATACCTGTAAATCGTATTTTCCATGATTACCTCCATAGCACCTTCTTACTTGCTAGATGATGTTGCCCTCATATTCATTGTGCGAGCAATCTACAAATGTCTAAAACCTACAACAAGATTTGAAGGATTTATACAATGTCTAAATGTCTATGACTATGACAATGTCTATGAAAATAATGACTACTAATGCCAAATGACTATAATGACTATTAAATTAAAGATGAAGTTGTCGGATCTCGAAATTATGAGCAAAATTGTCTTTTATAGAAAACACAATTTTGAGTGGACGAATGAGATCGAATTCTAAGAAAGACCTAGAATGAGAGGTCAGTTAAACGAGAATCCCTAATCAGAGTTGGGGAAAATCTTTAATCGAATGGTCAAAATAATATCTCGAGATAATTGGATCGACGGTGGAGAATAAATGAGACAAATTAATTAGAAAATAAAGATTTTAGAAAATCAAGAAGTTAAGATTATCTGATTTGTGAGATTCAAAAATCAAGAAGATAAGATTTGGACTGAATATCAAATTTAAATCAAGAATGCTGCTTGATTACTTGATTTTTGGAAGATTAACTACCAATTTGAATTAAATTAATTCAAAATGGATTTTGAGATAATAAATAATCTTTTCAGATTATTTATCAAAATGGACTGATTCAGATGAGATGACATTTTAAATAATTTAATTTATTTAAAATGAGAAGAATATTAAATTGGCAATTAAATAATTAAATTTAATTATTTAATTTAGAAGATAAGATTAATTAATTAAATAAATTAATCAATTTATTTAATTAAGACGATTAGTGACATATTAAATAAATAAATGTAATTCATTTATTTAATAATCAAGAAGAATTGAATGCAGAAAGGGAAATTAAATAAATTAAGAAATTTATTTAATTAAGGGAAGACTAAGACAATTAATGACGTATTTAATAAATAAATAAAATTTATTTATTTAATAATCATGAAGAATGCAAAGACTTGAATTAATTAAACAATTATAAATTATTTAATTAATAGTCGAATGTGGACCAAGGACATAATTAAATGTCATAATTATGCTAGGACGAAAGTGGTAAAAATGAAGCTTGCAGGCCTAGGTCATTTTTAGGTGTCCACTCAGTAGTAGGGACCACATGGACAGTGAAGCCAACATCAATAATACTATCTTGTATTAGTAAGAAATGCTAAGATCTCTCATCGACAGTGAAGGTTTGCTCGAGAGGGTAAAATGACTTACACGCATAGATAATACTTGAGCTACTCGACAAGAGAACGGTAGTTGTCTCGACAGGGTGTAACTATGGTAACTATTGTGTGATGGTGGGTCTGTTGTTACGAATACGAACCAAATTAGTATGTTTCTCTTATAGATCTAGTGATGTTGATTGATTGTGATTCTCTTATGAAGGAAAATGCTATAATGGTGTAATGCATTGTATTAGTGCTAGAGAGTCGTGTTGTGAGTCTGATGAGAGAGAACAAGATTGATCGAAATTGTTATGCTTCCTGAATTGTATGTGATGAATTGACATCTGAGAGCAACAAACTGTAACTCTATATTTAGACTTTGTTCACTGTAATAAAAAGTGTTTTTCCTTGGTTTGGTGGGTTTTTCTCTTGAAAGGTTTTTCCCATGTTAAATTTGGTATCTATTATGTGTTTTGTGAAATTTTTTCTTATCTATTTCTTGGTAATGTGCATCTTTAATGAACTGCAATTTGAAATTTGAACATTAAGTCTATATTCTCTTCTTAGAATATGATTAGGAAAGTGTTTATGCACCTCTTCTTTCCTTACACAATCAGATATGGATTGAATGTGAGCCTAGGATGAAATTTATGATAACTAAGTACAACAAGACTAATGAAGTGTTGTTTGTAGAAACAGGTCTGGGGAATTATTTCCTAGTTACATATGAAACTTCAGAAGAAGAGGTAGAAGAAGTTCTTGTGCTGAGTCGTGACTCTACCAATTTGACTACCCTTCCTAATAGCATGGAAGCATTGATTGAATCTGATGATGAATATTTTTAGGAAGGTGGCAACCTAGGCTTGTTTGATGGCTTCCAAGAGTTCATGTGAATGTGCATGCAAGATGAGCTTAGTCTAGGAGCCTGAATGGATTTCAAGGAGCCATTGTTGCCTAGTTAGTGTAGAATACACCACCCATCTCATTCTAATTTTGAGTGTTGTCTTTGCCAAACAACAATAGATCACCTTAAGAGGAAGATCACTCTATTAGAGGGTTTGAAGGAGAATTGAGATCAAAACCAATTTGAATGCAAGCAGCATGAGGTTGAAGGGTTGGATGCACTACCTAGAAATTAGATTTGCTCCATCAGCCCCAAAGGAGGATGCCTTTCCTTGAGTTCTAGATGTTGCGCTTTGATGGATCCATATCCAAGCAAGGAGTGAGAATAGGCTTTGAGTTGATCAGTCCCTCAAGTAAAACCTACTTTTCTACACATAGATTGCAATTTAATTGTACCAATAATGTAGCGAAGTATGGGGCATTAATTCATGCGTTACTTATTGCATTACAAAAAAGGGTTAAAATGTTGCAAGTATTTGGGGATTCTAAGCTAGTCGTCAAACAAGTTAAAAAATCATACTCATTCCATGACTAAAGGTTATCTAACCATAGGCATAGGGTGTGGGATCTGATAGAGGGGTTTGATGCATTTAATATATAGTTAACTCCCCAAACAAAAAAACAAACCGCTGATGCATTAGCACACCCAACTAGAACGCTACAACCTTTGTCATTAACTGGCCTAAATAAATTCATAGTAGAACTCACCCCCACCCCATGAGTGGCAGATAACGTGACCAATTTTTGAGTGTTTGAGGACAACAAGCATATCCTAGATTTCATTACTAGCTCAAATGTGTTTGCTTCTCAAATTATAGACAAAGTAGAGCTTGATATCGAAGGGCTCATTAAATTAAAGACCAACACAATAACCAAAGGTATGGTTCAGTTAGAGAGGATCTTTGACCTTGACCATATTAGGGATCAGGTCCAGCAGACCAAGAAGGACTCCATAGATAGTCAATGTGATGCACATAATCTGCGTACCGCAAAAAATGTAAAGAACATTTTTTATCACCAAGGTTTGTACTTCAAAGGAAAGGAAAGGAATAATTGATGCCCTAAATACATACCATGACATGATATCTTGGGGCTATGAGTACCTCGAGAGATATGATACTTCAATCATTACTCACACTATTCCCCTTAATCCGGATGCAAATCCCTTTAGGCAACAACAGTGTCCAATCAATGCATTGATGAAACCCATTATTTTTAAAGAAGTGAAGAAGTTGCTATCCACACATATTATCTTCCCTGTCTGGAATTCCACTAGGGTGGCCAATCTAGTCCTAGTCTAAAAGAAGAATGGAGAGATTAGGTTGTACACGGATTTTAGGAATTTAAACATAGCCTCAGAAAAGGATAACTATATAGTACCATAACTGGATGAAGTATTGTAGATTTTCAATGGCTCATAGATGATGTCCTTTCTCAATGGTTACTCAGGCTACAATCAAGTGATGGTGCAGTATGATGAAAAACACAAGACTTCCTTCACTACCAAATAGGGTACATTCGTATACAGAAGGATGTCTTTCGGTTCAATCAACGTAGGAGCTATATTTAAGTATTTTATGGACATTTCCTTCAAGGATATAATTGGTAAATATATCATCATCTACATGGATGACCTCATGGTGTTTTCAAAAAAGAGAGGCGATCATGTCTCCAATTTATGCAAGGTATTCCAAAAGTGTTGGGAGTTTGGCATTTCATTAAACCTAAGAAGTGTATCTTTGGAGTAACTAAAGGAAAATTGTTGGGGCACGTAATATCAAAAAACAGTATATCAATTGACCCTGAACACATTCAGGCTATCTTAAAGATTCAGCCCCTCATAAGCAAGAAAGAAAAAAAGTCCTTCTTTGGGAAGATTAACTTTGTTAAGAAGTTTATTACAAGATTTGTTGAATTAGTGAGATCGTTGAATGCCATGCTCAAGTAGGATGCTAAGGTTGAATGGACACCAAGGGAAAAAAAATATTTTGCATAAATAAAGAGGGTTATCATAGGCACACATGTTTTAGTCATCCCTACCTATTCTAATCCATTCTATATATACTCATTCACCTCAACTCACTCGTGTGCCAGCATGCTAATGCAGAAAGATGAAAAGGGAAGTGAGCATCCTATTTCCTTCATGAGTGCTCCATTGAAGGACATTGAATTGTGTTATCTCATGAAAAGAAGATGTATGCCCTAGTCTACAGAGTCAAGAAGTTCAGGCACTATATCCTAAGGAATAAAGTGTTTTCTATTGTCCCATAATTAGTTGTTAAGATATTGTTGATGCAAAATGAGCTAGGGGAAAGGTGAGAAAAGTGTGTTACATTGTTCTGGGAGTATGATATGGAGATACAACCAATAAAGCTAGTTCAAGGTCAGGCTCTTACATGCACAATGGAGAAGGAAAATCTAGAACTCACTTCCCAGTAGTACAACTTAGAGGATGTTTCTCTAGATGACTGATACAATGACAATGTATACTACCTGCTGAACCACAAATGCCTACCACACTTACAAGGTGTCCAAAAACAAGCTCTACGACTAAAGAGTAGCAATTATATGTTGAAAGGTGCCATGTTGTACAATAGGTATCATGAAGGGAAATACCTCTAATGCCTGGGAAAAGATGAAGCTATCGAAGTTCTTAGGGAATTTCATGACAAGTTCATAATGAGGCATGGATCAGGTCCTTCAACAACACACCAAATACTATTGGCCAACACTGTTCAAAGATGATCACAACCATGTCTGGTCCTATCATGTTTTCTAGGGTGTTGCCACTTGGTAGAGGTATGTTGTTGTTCCATTACAGTCAGTTGTTGAGGTAAGGCCATTTGCCGCAGTGGCGCCTAGACTTCATTGGTCCGGTCAGCCCACCATCCTTTGTGGGACACAGGTACATTTTAACCACAACTAATTATTGTACTAGATGAATAGAGGCTATTTCTTATAAACAATATACAACAAAGGTAGTAATAATTTTTTTGGAAAGTTACATTATCAACCATTTTGGATGCCCATTTGAATTAGTATGTGATAATGGTTTGGCCTTTGCTTCTCTCAAATTTGTAGGTTGGGCTTTAAATTATGGGATTATAATGAAATTCTCATCAAACTACTATTCTCAAGGTAACGGGCTTCTTGATTCCACCAACAAAAAAAATTTGATCGTAATATGAAAATTAGAAATGAACCATAAAGGATTAGCACACCCAATTATGGTTTTATCTATGCAAAAATTGTACCTGACATAAGAAAGCCTTAGGAAATTCCCCATATCACCTCATTTATGGTCTAGAACCTATTTTCCTGATTCACCTCAAGATTCCACGATACAATTTATCAATGCCTACTATGAGGAGGGAGAACGTCTTGAACCCCATCTGGTTGAGTTGATCCACTTAGAATAAAAATGAGATGAAGCCATAGAAAACTTTTCCAAACACCAAGGCATAGTCAAAAGATGGTTTGATAGTAGAGCCAAGGTCAAGGACTTTAGAATTGTTGATCTAGTATTATATTGGGACAAGGCCCATGAGAAAAAAAGGGGGACATGATCAATTTGAAAACCTTTCACTTGGCCCCTTCCATATTTCTAAAATCTTAGGAGATAATGCCTTCCACCTCAAGACCCTTACTGGATAAGATGTCCCATTTCCAATCAACAAGCAATACTTGAAGCATTATTTCCTAGCTTGATCTATACCAACTCACCCTTGTACATATTTAGAGTAGGTGTTTTGCTTTTTTTTTGCTTTGCTTTGTTTTAATCTATTCTGTTGGATTTTGTTTTTTCTAAGGGTGTTGTTCCATTCAAATGTGGTTGTGCTTAGCCTAGTCAAAGCATCTGCTTTGTTGCACATTCTCGTTTGTTCTGTGGATAAGTCTTCACGAGTTATCAGGGATTTTTTGTTTGCTTCCATGAATCGGGTCTCCTCAGTTGAACTCTTGCTTGACCTAGAAGGAACCCCTTGTCTGAATCCTTCCAAATTTATCTTAGACCTCACGTAACACATATTTTTCATGCTTCTATTGGTGTAATTAATTATTTAATTACACTTTCATAAGTTTACTTAGGAATTATTTTAATTCCTAGGTTGCATTTAGTTATCCTTATCTAGTTGAGCTATCTTTTTGCTCAAGTTAGGTTTAGGGTTGTGCATGCTTTTCCTTTTTGAAGGATTTTGTATCGTTTGTAAATTAATTCAATCTCAACATATTCTGGTAGATTCTCTTAATGCATTTTTTCTTGAGGCTTACAAAAGATCTTCTTTGGTTCTAAATATCTTTATCACATGATAGGTTATTACATGCAGGGAATTCTTGGGGCTTGTGAGGCTGGGTTTCTCAACTTCTTCATGGTATCAGAGCTCCAGACCTGTGGCTCCCTATTCATCTTTTAAAAATATTTCCTCATAGTAATTTTTTTGTGCAAGGATTTCAAGCCAGGCTATTTTTTTGTGGATCTATGCGTAGCCTATTTTTTGGACATTTTTGGACAAAATGGACCTCGCCATTGAGCTGTACTGCTCAACAAACCCTATCTTCATATAAATTTTGTCCATTTTGGACACAATCGTCTGGAGAGGCAAAAACATTTTGCCCCAAGGTCGTATGGCCCCAAGGCATGCAGTTTGAGGTAAAAAAATTGAAAAAAATATATAAAAAATCAAAAAAATCATAGGGCAAGTGACGCTCATAGTTTAAAAGCCACCTGCCACCTCCAGACCACTCCCACCGCCAGTAGCGGCAAACCCTAGAGGAGCTACCCACTCCACCACTGGTTTGGAGTTCTAACTTCAAAGGCCAAAAAAAGCATCAAAATAGAAAAATAAAAAATAAAACCTCCACCATTGTGAAGTTTGTCAAACCAACTTTCTGATGATATCTCATTTGCAAAAAAAGGTCTCCATTTTCAAAAGTTACGCCAAAAAGAAAAAAAAGCCCAGTAAAAAGTCACTTCCACACTAAATAGGTGCAAAAGAGATCAGAAGGATTCTACAAGAAAAGGAAAGAAATAGAAACAAAAGGATTCCAAATCTCATGAGCAGCAAAAAGAGTCCTCAGATTCATCCTCCTCTTCTAAGGGGAAATCATCTAGGAAGGAGAAGGGCCCATGTGCATATTCCAAGAGAGATGGACATTGATGAGCTAAAGCATATTCTTTAGAAACATCAAATTGATTTTCCTTCTAGGATGTCTGCATCATCTCCTTCACCTCATTCTTTTTCTTTAGAGTAGTATAATAGGGGCACAGCTGGTTTACATACTTCATCATATTGAAGGGAAATGCTTTGTGTGCTTCTTCAGGTCTTGCATCAGGATAGCTTCTAGATTCAATAGCGTCTCATCATATGGCATCTTCACATTCTATTTTCACTTCCTTTGAGCCTTGTACTATGTCTCCTATTTTCATGGGAAACAATACTTACATGAGTGTTGTAGCGAAGGGGTCTATTCATTTTGGGGACAACACCTTTCAAGATATCTTGTGTGTTCCTCACTTGATGAACAACCTTCTTTCCATCTATTAGATCACACATGGAGGTAATGGGAGATCTGTGGAGTTCACACCTAATTTAGTTATCATCAGAGAATTGGAGAGTAGAGTACTTATTTCTATTGCGGTGGTGGATCACTAATCTCAGTTGTATTTCTTTGCATATTTCTCTACTGATGGTGCTTTTGTTCCTACAACTATTCATCACACTTCTAGTGTGAATCATCTTTCAGAGGAGACATTTGGTTTCTTGAACAGTTTTTTTCTTTCTTCCAATCCTATTCTTGAGCCTTCCATTCCATCTCCTCCACCTCTTGTTGTTGTTGATTCTTCTATGATTACAGATGTGGTTTCTTTAGTGCATCAGGACCTTGTTCATCATTTATCTCTGGAGGCTACTCTTGAGTCTTCACCTTCTTTGACTTCTTCATTTTTTGAGGTCACATCTACTTCTGCGGAGACATCTTGGGGTTCACCTTCTTCACCTTTAGATATTGCATTCATTTTGCCTCTTCCCTCTCACTTCTTTCAGGAGATGTGGTTTCTTTAGTCTTATTAGAGCTACTTCATTCTGGGGGGGCTATGTGGCCTCTTTATTCCTCTCTTCTGGGGAGATTAATTTATGTATCTTTGTGATGGATGGTGTCCTTGGGGGGTATTATGGAGTCCTCCATCTTTCATCACTTAGTTTTTTTATGCATTCTATTTTTGGGAGGATTTTTGTTCCCGTGTGGTTTTCTCCTTTACCCCATTTGATTTAGTTTTCATTTCCATTTGTAAATGGGTACCTAATCAAGCCTTTGTTTTCAAGATCCATCTTTTGCATCTTTGCATCATTTTCATAATAACTAGCTTCTCCCTAAGTTGCACTTATGGGGGCGTGTTGGTGTAATTAATTATTTAATTACACTTTCATAATTTTACTTAGGCATTAGTTTAATTCCTAGGTTGCATTTAGTTATCCTTATCTAGTTGAGCTACCTTTTTTCTCAAGTTAGGTTTAGGGTTGTGCATGCTTTTCCTTTTTGAAGGATTTTGTATCATTTGTAAATTAATTCAATCAAAACATATTCTGGTAGATTCTCTTAATGCATTTTTGCTTGAGGCTTGCAGAACATCTTCTTTGGTTTTGAATATCTTTTGCATGTGATAGGTTATTGCATATAGGTGATTATTGGGGATTGTGAGGTTGGGTTTCTCAACTTCTTCAACTTCTAATGGGATATACGGTGGTCATCATGAGACTTCGACAAATGAAACATCCTAAATCTACTTCAGTGACAATTGCAATCTCCAAACCCCGTGAAACTTCACAGCTTATTCAATTGAGAAAGAAAGTACAAAAGGAAAAGCATAAAAGAAAGAAAAGAGAAAATAAAATAAAATAAATTTCATGAATAAGAAACTATGTGAGTGTGCAAGAAACTGTATTGGGGCTATGGATGCTCAACTGGCAGTAGAGCAATGTTTGTGGGGATTGTAGTGACAACTTCGTCGGGGCTATGGATGTCTGGCTGGCAATGGGGCAATGTCTAGATTACTTTTAGATTTAGATTACTTATGTAGCTTTTCTCGACTGACTGGTCACTCACCTCTATAGTTTCTAGGGGAGGGTAATGAACTCATCACACACATATCTAAGATGCATGTGGTTTGATTCAGTTAAGGATTTCATTCTTGTTTGAGACTTGACTTCACTTGATGATGTCTTGTTTTTAGTCTGTGAAACCAGAGATTCTAGGTTCTAGATGAATCCTTATCCTTGGAATGCTTAGGATAACTCCCTAGCTAAGTCACCATTTTTTGTGCTTTTTGCACACACACCCCACTTGGATCAAGGATCCCCTCTTTGTTTTTCCTTTTTGCTAGGCTAGTTCATGTTTGCCTTGTTTTTTGTGCCCTTGGTTCTGGATCTAATTGATGAAAGTTCCTTAAAAATTGCATATCTTATCATTTCTGGTCATTTGCTAAAATTTCATGAAGTCTCTAGCATTTGAGGGAAAATATTTGCAAGCTTTTTCTATGCAAAATTTGTGCCCCCTTTTGTCGTATGCAAAAGTATTCTTGTGGGCCGCTAGGTGTGGGACACTATCTCCACTACATCATTCCTTACGACACCCACCTTTTCACTTTTCACAATGGACTTCTCGTCCACTTCCTCTACTCCTCGTGTTTCTACATTCTATACCTCTCGCACACATTTTGAAATACCTACAATTAATGCCCACATTAATGTTGCCAATGTCTATAAATATGGGTTTTGACCTATCATTTTCCACTCGAGCATTTGAATTTGAGAAGCTGAGTGAACTTCCTATGAGTGAGCTCGGTGATCAAGGAATCTCCTTCCTTCTCCCCTCATGTGATAAAAGGTATCGATTTTAAGCTCTTTACCCTTGTTTTGTCTTTTTTTCATTTTTCCAGTGGTCATTGGTTAGGGTTTCCTGGTGAGTAGAGCCTTTAAATTTATAGTAGGGTTTCCTCAAAGGCAACTAAAAATGAATCTCCAGTGCTATGTCTTGATTCACCATGGTGTTCAAAGACAAACCCTAGTTCATTAACCGATTAAGAAAACCCCAGGTCTCCAAATTCCTTAAGCATTTACCACTTGTGGGTTTTCATCCATGAAGCTTCATCCTTGAAATGTCATTTCCTAACGGCCTAGGTGGTGGAAACCTCCATCTTCCTCGTCCCTGCAAGTAAATGACAAGGTTGGTAAAATTGTTAATTTTTTTAAATGATAAATACTCAAACTCAAACCTTTGTGGGTTCTCTCACGTGAATGTTCGTGGGTGGAAATTTGTTCAGCCCGAGTGGTTGTTTAATGATAACTCCCTAGTAGCCTCCTACCTGGCAGACCCCACCCTCATGTTTACCACAAGAATATCAGCTAAAACAATGAAAATGACTAAGTCCCTGAGCCTATGTAGAGCTCTCCTTGTGGAATGCCATTATCGGGAAGCTGAGAAACTAGATTCATTGTTAATGGTGGAATTATGAAGGCTTTCCCACCTGCAGCTTCTACTCCATCCATTTTTTCAAGTGTTAAGCCAAGGTCCTTAAAGTCATCTAGTCCAAATCCCTTCGCGATTCCATCCCTATGAGACGTCGTAGGCGAAAATACATCGAACCTAAGTCATTTCTAATGGAAAATCATACACAAAATTATTCCTAGAGGGTTTCGCCCATACACTTCTCCCATGCACTCAATGACTAGCCTTAATGACATCATCACAATAATCCTCCTAAATGAAAGTGGAAATCCTAAGTCAAAATGTGATACAAGTTTCTCCATGCAGAACTCCATCTGTGGGACGCTGCCCCATCAAAGATGCTCGCCAACTACTAAAGACTTGACAACACACACATTAGTGGCTTTAACTTCGCCCACTCCCACATCACCCCAATGGTCACCCAAAACATAAATTCATTAGAAGCTTAATCCTTCACAGGTTTTCCCATGTAGAGGGTCACTTGTGGATCTTCGTTAGCTGGGTGTCGTTAATCAACTGCCTATCATTGGATGGCATCCACATTAACAACACCTACATGGCATCTATCTACACCTTGCAAGTGACAAAATTTCCAAAGAACGATGGTTTAACACAACTCCTACTTACCATCTTCATATGCCAAGTTGATGTAACTCAAAATTTTCCAAGTATAAAGCCACTATGGAGATTGAGAGGTGGAACTTCGTGTATAGAACACTGGAGCCTCAAGGCCACTATTAGTGATAGAACTTAGGCAGCTTCTTGAGTGACTACCTCTGCAACATATCTTCTCATAAGAATCAAAAAGAAAAAATCAATCAAGTGAAGTGATACCAAATTCTTCAACATACATCTTGCATGTGACTTAATGGGTTCACATCAGAATTGTTCAATACTTTCTCAATGTAGAAATATCCCTCTAGAATTCCGTTTGCAAGTCTTCATGTCCTCTATGCCATTTCTTACATAATTAACACTAGCAACTTTGGTAGGATAGAAACCCACAGTTCTTGACCTGCAGAGTCACAAACCTTGGAAATGAACACCAAGTGATAGAATTTAATGAATTTAATGGCTCCTTTCAGGTAAATAGATGTACCTAACAACATTTTAGCATGATCCAATGAGCATTTCACTCTTGGTTTATTGAGGAATTTACTACACATTCTTTGTGCAGGATTTATGAAACCAACAAAGAAGACTAACAAGGGCAAGAAGAATGCAAAATCTACAATGGGAGAAAAGGAAAACTCTGAGATGAAATATGAGTTCCACTGGGTCGATTGTGCCTCAAAGATTGTCTCTAAATGGGAAAAAGTAATAGACACAGACCTAGCTCATATCAATATAGATGAATTTAGACAGTGGGTCCTGGTCAACCTAAAAATTGAAGAGGCTTAGAAGGTAAAGAAAAGCATGATTGCAAAGGCAGCAGGTTCTATCTAGCACTAATCAACCTAGAGTTGATCTTCACATGTATAAAATGCTATCATCAGCAATCTAGGAGAATAGTTACTATGGACAGATGGGTGCTAGCTTATTTGACTCCTATTTCAATCATAAGAACATTTGGGATCCCTTTATTTGACCATATGGAAGAAACTAGAAAGGACTATGCCCATAATGTATAGAAATCAGACCCAACATGTTACAAGAGGATCATAAATCAGACATGGTTGCTCAAGAAGAAAGGAAGTGCTAATAAAGTACCTCAAAAGCTTTACCAACATGACTTCATAGAGGAGGTTAATGACCTCATAACAATGCTAAGAAGGGTAATGGGACTTCCTACTTCCTCAACCTTTGAGGAGTGGATGTGGTACTTTATAGAGGAGGTCCTCATGAGCAAAACTAAATTCCAATTTGCTAAGATAATCAGTGATGATTTGCACAATCATTTTGTTGCACTGAAAAACACTTCTGCAAGTTACTTTCCCCTACAAAGGATTGAATTATGTTGGTGAACTAGAAACAAAGAAATAGAAAAACTCCATCCATAATTGTTACTCGCAACTGCAATATAGAAATTACAAGAGAGATTATAGGTAGGTCAATGATAACTTCATAATGCACATTGTTTGAAATCTATCCAAGGATTACCATACAAGGATATCTCACAATGCGAAGGCATTGTTCAAGAACTTTGGGTACTAGTTTATTCAGTTCCACAAGTTTACCTACATAAGGGCCAAGGGATTCTCAGGATTCCCATATTGTTTACCAATGTACCCTAATGATAGAATTATTTTATTAGAGTCAACTCGACAATTGCAAATGGCCCATTCATTGTTGCATGAGAAACACCGTGTTGGGATTCCATATCCCATTATTTTTGGTCGAGTATATCCATTCCCCACTACCCCTTGTGTAGACTATTTTGACAAGGAACTTGCATAATACAACTTGGAATTGTATATAGAGCGAGGAGGCTTGGACCCCCTAGGAAAACTAAAGAAGTAGGTTGGAAGATAATATGCTCACAAGCCCCATATTGAAGATTTTTGGGCGAATTGTGACAACAATCATGAAGTCAAGAGAAGACATTATGTGAGAATGACAACAAAATTTGTGAAATATATTGATTTGTTTCTAGTCCCTGACCAAGTGGTTGAACATGCTAATGTTCTTGATGAGAGATACAATGCTCTTGCCCAAGTTCCATTTCCAGTAATTGACTAAATCAAACCAAAGGTTACAGATTTAGGCACAATGACCCGCCTGATGGAACAAAAAACTATGAAATGGTTGGATGGTCAAGTGGCCCAATTGAAACAACATGGCATGGAGTTAACATATGGGGAACTAGAAGATGACATTGAAAGTGAAACAAATAGTGGTGCCAGTGTAGGTTCTTCAAGCGAGGATCCTAAGTCTCCACTTGTCACCCAATCAAAGAAGAAGTGTCTTCGCCAAAGGGTGAGGAAGCTAAGAAACCACAATCACCTTCACATACCACTCCACACTCCCAATTACCATCATTACACCATCTCTTTCTAACCCACCATCACTACCTATATCATCCCCACTTATTGTGGACATCTTTGTCCACTTCACCTTAGCTTCTCTGATTGTTCCCCTGGTCATGGTTGATTCCTTCTCCTCAACTAGTTATTTTCTGTCATCTTACTCACATATGCCTCCATTTCCTAATTTCTCCACCTTGCTACCCTCTATGCCCACCACCTCTATGGCACCTATTTCCTTTCCTGAAACCTTTGTTTCTTATCTGAAAAATATGCCACATCAATTTTTAAAAATTATTTTAACTCCTCAAGCTAAGTCATTTATGGCTTTACACGTCACTTCACTACATGTCCCTCCACCTCCTACCAAGCCACCCATGATGGAATCCACCATGAAAATATGCAAGGAGATGGAGAGACTAAGTGAGGAGCATCTTACAGAAACAACAAATATCACCAAAGAGCCTAAAGATTGATACCACAATGATTATCACAAACATGTTGAGCAGGGCTTAAGGATCATTGTTTTAAATGCAATGGATTTAGATGAAGAGGGACAACAAACCACCAAAGATAGATAAATGAGTGGGTTTGAAACCCATTAGGATGTGGATACTCTGACCAGGAACTAGAGGATGAGCAACATAAAGAAAAAGATGACAAGGGGGAAAGTCTGGAGGAGCAGCACTCTGAAGAAGAAAGAGAAAACCCCAAGATTAATTTCATGCCTGAAGAAGATGTGGAGAAAAATGATGAACTCTTAGAAGCCAGCCAATTTGAGGTAATACAAAATGAAAAAGTGCCTCCAGAAAAAAAACAAGATAAAGAAGAGGGGAATACACATAAAATGAATGTTGATTCTAATCAAGAAGTTGAGGTTGAGCATAAGTAAAGTGAAAGGCCAACACAAGAAGAGAATGCAGAATGAAGAATCGAAAAGTCTACCCAAGGAGAAGAGACAAAATTTAATAAAGAAAAAATAATGATGTAGGAAGAGGGGTAGAATAATGAAGAAGGAAACATGGAAGATGCTTCCAATCACAAGGGGGAAGAGATTTCAAGGGACCAACGAGATGGAGATAATGAATTCAACACTACATCTCTCAACCAACAAACAAAAATCTCCTCTTATATGGAGCAACAACTAAAGAGCAAAGCTCTTGTGCTCCCCGATCTAAAGACTCGCCTAGAATCCATACTAGCTCGAGCCCAGGTGAAGATGTGAGAGAAGAAGAAGTCAAAATTAAGATCCCACATTACAATAGATGTATTGGGCTCTCACATATTCTAGGTAGCAACCCAAGCTATAGATAAGGATGCAAGGACCCTTCAGGATAAGGATTATCAAGTAACAACCATCAACCTAGGCCTTGCTTCTCAAGCCCAAAATATTGATGATTTTTAGGGGTCTATTACTATAATCCTACAACAATTGGACAAGGATCAAGCCACAAAAGAAGAATTGAAAGAACAGGTGGAAAAATTGGCATCCTTCATACAGCAATGGGCCACATGCGGAGAAGAAGCTCCAGTGGAATCACCAGCACCCGCCTTGCTATCAAAGGAGGAAATTAATAAAATGGAAACAATGAGGACTTGGACCAAGTCTACATTGGATTGGATCAAGAGGGTTATTGACACAAGCACCAAGGCCATTCGCCACACGGTCGAAATACATAATCACTTTGTGATTCTAAAGGATGAAATCATGAAAGAAGTAGAGGCTGTCAAATATTTTCCTTCTTTGTATAGTGTAGTGTGCCCTTAGTTGAAATGAATTCTAAAGTTGTCCACAAAAATAGAGGAGTAGGAATTGGCTTTGTCAAAGGAGGACCACTAGCAACTTGATGCTTGATTGTTCAATTTTGAGTTTCGAAAGGGAGTCTTGAAGAAATCAATTCGTGAGTTAGATGTTGTTTTTTTCCCATGTCATCGACAATCTATCAGAGTGTGACAAAATCCTAGAGTTGCTCACCAAAGCTAAAATGTCGGCCCAAGAATTGGATCACGAATCAATAAAATGTGAATTCTTGAAGAAGATGGAGCAGGAAGCCGATGATATTTTGACTACAGATTTTATGGACTTTGTTGCACAATCCTTCACATGACCAAAGTAGATAATTCTAGCAAGAGAAATGTGTGTAAGGCAACACGTCAAGCTAATGGATGAATTTCATAGGCTCGCTTACAATATTAGCAAGTTTGATTGTTTAGAATGGGCTAAGCTCAAGGTTGTTATAAGGAAATTTTTCTATTATGATTCATTGTAAAAAGAGGCTATAAATCCCATAATAGAATAAAAATGCTTGTTAAAGTAGCTAAAAGACAAAATTAGCTATAGGACAAATTGGCTACAAGACAAAATAGGGAAAAGACAAGTGTAGTCAATTTTATATTGTAAAATTTTGTACTTATATTGGGTGGTGTGAAATCCTAAATTAGAATGAAACTGGGTCATTCATTGTGAATTAATCTTGGCAATGCATTAAGGTTTTGGAAAACTATAAATAGGCGGCATCCTCTCAATTTCAAAGAGAGAGATGAGTTGTTATAAAAGGAATTATGTAACAATATATTAGAAAAGCATTGAAACTTGACAATTTCTTTGTGTATTTCTCTTTATGTGTGTATGATTCAAGCTCCATATGTTGTTTCAACTTAGTTTATTTATTGTTTAGCTCATTTCCATCTTGCTAGCTAATGTTCAACTTTAATGGTGACTGTATGTTACAGTATTTGATGCACTTCTAGCTCATGCTTTTAGTAATTTATTGACGATAAATTGTTGTGTAAAGATAGTTTGAGCTTATTTATTTACCGCACTCAAGTTCAACTGTATGTTCATGCTTAATGGGTAAATGTTGTAGTCTAAAAATCTTCAAAGAACCTTAAAATATTGCACTGGTTTTGTGACACTATAGAAATTTCTTGGTTAAGAAAAACTTAGTTTTGAGGGTATGTCTACTATAATATCTACCATTGTTACTATTGTTCCATAGTTTTTAGATTTACAATAACTTGTAAACCCTTAAACCTTTTTCTTTTTTGTTTTAAAATTTGAGTTAGACATAAGTTTCTAGCATCATAACAACATCCTATATGATGGAAAAGTTGAGTTTTGGGCTATTGTCATAAAATTGTTGCTACTTTACACCATTTCCTAAAATTTGAAACTTTATCACATACCTAAAAATTTCATGCTTTGTGAACCATAAAGGCCCCTTGTGATTACTAGCAAATCACACATCATTAAATGAGTTGTTTGTGCACTGTCATGACCTGACATTCGAGAGACCTTGGGGTGATTTTTTGAAACTTAGTTGCAAATTATTACCTCTCAAGAGATACATTACTCTTTTGTTTTGTCTATGTTGAGAAGTGCAAAGACACCCGTCAACATAAGTTTTTAGGTTCACATCTCTGGTTTCCTAGCTTTCTATTATGTGTTGCACTCTTTCCTAGGTCATTTAGTGTGAAGTATTGCATATCATTAGTCTTTAAATCATGCATATCATTAGTCTTTCCAAGCCATATCTTGGTGGTGAACACCTATTTAGTCATTACTCATACCCTAGTACACCCTATTTCAAGATCTTTTTCCCCTACTTCATCCTTGGATTGAGATCTCTAGGGTTTCCTTGAATGAGAGTGAAGAAGATTGTTGTTCTATGTCTTAAACATATAAGCAATGATAATTTTCCACCTTTCATTTTGGTGAACTTGCATTTAGAACATCTTAATTCTAATTTGGAGTGCATCATCATCCTAGATTTAGCTTGCATTAACATTGCATTAGGGTTTGCATTAGTAAATTTGTATTCTAGGGTTTCTATTTTTTGCATTAGTGAAAGTACATATAGGTTGCATTTTTGCATCTTGCATCATTGAATTTTATCTAAATTTTGAATTTACACTTAGCTTAAACATCATCCACAATAGAAAACATAAAATTCACACAAAATTTGCTAAAAAAAGTGCAAAAACTCTAAACTAGGACTCATACGCCCCTCTAGGTGATTTAATCCCAATACAAGATATTTTTCCTAATTTATGGGTATTTTGTGCTAACTGTTATTCACTATTTGGACACTTGAAAAACCCTGATAGGGATTCATACACCCCTCTAGAAGATTTAGTCCCATTTCAAATTTTAAACTTCATTTTACAGGATTAAATTCTATGCTTATGTGTTTCAATTTGTTGTTGTTAGTTTGTTTTTTCAGTTTTTAGTGTTTCTATTTCATCCATTTCATTGCATATATATTTATTTTGTTTTTCATGTACATTGCATACTTTCAAATTTACATTTATACCTTTTACTCTAAGTTCTTGCATTGCATTTAATCATGGATATGTGCTTTAGTAAGTTGTGAATGTCCTTGAAGTCCTTATTGGATGTATCTAGTTGTGCTTTTGGAAATGAACCTAATGACATTGAACTTACTCATTCTCATTCAACTCCTAATGCATGTCCTCCTCATGATGCTAACATCATTGGAGAAGATGATGATAGCATGAATAAATTCCTAAACGATTTCCTTAACAACTTTGAAAACAATGCATCCTTCTATCCATCCATGGAACAACCAAAACCCCCTATAATACCACTACTTGAGATGTTTGGTTACTTACATCGTAAAACTGACATACAAGTTGAGCCTAAGTTCCCTACAATATGTGAACCTAGTTCCTCTAGTCAAAAAAACATTCAACCATTCTATGTTAACAAGGTAACCAACACTCCTATAAATCTAGAAGAGACATATGGAAAAGGATTCACAATCTTGAGTAAAACAAGATGTGATACAAAAACTGAACATGAAATTCATCAACTCTTAGAGAAAAATCCAACTGAAAATACAAAAGGATTAGGATATCAAAATCCTCCTCCCGATATAAGTGTCCTCCCTCCTAAGGAAAAACCAATGATTCATAATGATGATAAGGATGACAAGATCGTCTTAGGTCCCCCTTCTCAACATTCAACTCAAGAAATTGGTGAATCTAGCAAGTGTAGAAGACCTTACAAAGTAAAGAAACTACAATTCCCTTACCCACCAACTGATATTGAAAGGAATTTACAGATACTTCTACACCGAGGACTTGCCACATTACCACCCATAAGTGAAGATTGATCTCAAAATCCCAAGAATACAAACACATCACATTTTTGATACCATAAATTTCTTGCGTATAGTACTAATGAGTGTTGTGCTTTAAAAAAAATCTTTAAAAAGTTAAATATCATAGAAATAGTCCCTTAAAGTGGGACCCTTATGCTCCTTTCCATTTAATAGTTGTTGAGTATTCATATTCTCACTATTGCATACACTTATTGCAAATCATCTCAAAATGCAAGGAGGTCTTTCCCATTACCTACCTCGGCTCATTCTTGTCTTGCACTCAGTGGGGGAAAGAATTAGATAGCCTTTTCCTAGTAGAGCATTTTTCATTATCCGTTTGGCTAGGTTGACTTGCATGTGCCTTACTAGTCCTTTGCGTTATTTCTTTTATTTCTTTATGTGATTGCATGTGTGTAATGTGATCCCCCATGATGTTTTGTTTGATGTATCTATCTCTCTCTTTGTGAAATTCCTCTATTCATACCTGCTTTCTTCTCTATGTCATAAATTTATTTCCTTTATATTTTCATTTGTCTTGTTTTTTCCTTTTGGGGATGACACAAGGCATCAAGACATCCATGTCTCTTCCATGTTGACCCAAAATTATTTTTTCCTTTATCTTTTCATTTGTCTTGTGTTTTACTTTTGGGGATGATGCAAGGCATTGAGATATTCATGTCTCTTCCATGTTGAACTAAAAGGTTATTCTTTTTTTTCACTCTCTTTGTGTCATTCTTCTATCTCTCTGAGTATTTGGGGAATGATGACAGTTCTAAGCTCTCTAAAAACACTGTGTTGCAAGGTGTGACCCTTGGTCTCCTCTTCCTATGGTAGGCATAGTCCAACATGGTGCTTGGGCTTCGTGACATGGTTTAACCACCTCCTGTGGATCTTGATCTTGTATAAATCAAGTGGTTGTATCGAACATTAATAGGTCAGTCTTTTGGTGCAATGATAAGCGTCTTCGCATCAATTGGTATTAGAGTCGAGGTCACAGGTTTGAACCCTATGCTTGCGCTGGGTGGGATTGTTGCAAGGTGTGACCCTTGGTCTCCTCTTCCTATGGTAGGCATAGTTCACTGCGGTGCTTGGGCTTCATGACATGGTTTAACCACCTCCTATGGATCTTGTTCTTATATAAATCCAGTGGTTGTATTAGGCATTAACAGGTTGATCTTTTGGTGCAATGACAAGTGTCTTTACAACACATTGTAGCAAGACCATATTGACCCTGAATCCATGAATCCCTCATGTGTTTGGAGTTTCATTTTGGGGGAAATACCTCTCTTTCCTTTTTCATGACATAGCTTTTATTTGGAAACGTATGAATTGGCATAGGGATTTCCAAGTTAGCTCTCATGTCTTCTTTATTGTTAGCATTTATCATTGGATACTTTAAAGTAATTTCTCACAACATGGTGTTTAGAAATTTCTTTTTAAGTGGGGGCATACATTGGTATTATTCTTTTACATTTCATGTTTCATTATGTAGTCTTCTTACTTCATGTGATGCATTTTTTGCTTTGTGGTGACATTGGGTGTGATGTCCTTCAAGAGTGTGATCTATCTTAGCATATTATATTCCTCCTAGTGGCTTGATGCGACACACTACATCCCCTAAGTTGTGAATCTTCTATTCTTAGATTGGTCCTCTTTTGGAGACATTAGGTACAATGTTCCCTAAGTTGAAGACCTTACATGAACTAAGAAAGACTCCTTTGAACGTTCCCTATATTGCATTTGCAATTTTGGTTATATGTCCACCTTGCATAACACACTTTACATGTCTATGGAGCCATCTAGTTTGTTCATGACTATCAAGCATATGAAGCTTTGCTTGCCTCATGAAGCTCAAAGTCCATTATTGTGTGGTACCTTATCAAAGTTATCAGGAGGGATAACTTTGGTGAAGTTGGATGGGAAGTTGAACTTAGTTGTGATTTTCCCATAGCCACTCGCATGTGTGTGTGGGTGCATATTGGTCATGTGTATATGTTTCTCACATTTTGGATAATCACCTAGTGGACAGCCTAAAGTTTCACTGCCTTAGAGTGAGTGTGTATTCTTCAAACAAACAACTTAGATTTGATCCACATCACGATGGACAAAGATTGAAGCTTGATCCACCCCTCTTTTCTTTTTCTCTGGTCTCTTTGTCTTTGGCAGTGTATGCTTGTGCCTTGTTATTTCTCCTTATATCATTTTTCATTTGTGTTATTTTTTGCCTATGTTGGTTTGTCATAGGATCTCGATCTTGGGGCCTGCGCAACCCTCTTGATCATTTTCATTGTATCTTACTAGCATTGGTGTATTACGACCCCTCTTGATGTATGTTAGTCTACTTTAGTGTGAGTTTGAAGCAAGTTCATCCTCTCACTAAAGTCGAGGCTAAATGTAGTGTCAAAAAATGTCATTTTTGACATCTTCACACTTGTTTGGGCCCTCCTTATTAAATTGGACTTAATATTACCTTCATTTAGTGTTGTAATGTGCTTAACACATTTACATTAGATATTGGGCACTTCTAAACTAAATAGGACTTAATTGTACCTTATTTAAGGTGTTGTAAAGTGTTGTACCACACTTTTACACTAATCTAGGGTTCTCATTATTAATTGGGATTCTTTATGCTTTAATTAGCCTTATTTTACATCCACAAGCCTCATTTAATGCATCCTTCTAATGATAATCTCAACATAAACCAGCATCCAATCATAATTCATGTCCTTTTAGGTTGTGTGGCCCAAATTTAGTGATTTGGGACTCATACGCCACCTTAGACGCATGATTCCCACTTAATTTTTGAGGCCCCGATCTTGATTTCACATGAATCTAAGAATTCTTGAAAAATGTATCCCATAGCTACACTTAATGGGACTCATACACCACTTCTAGCATATGAGTCCCATGTGGCTTAAAATTAAATTTAAATCGAGTAGGATTTTATTCTCCTAGACCTGATTTCAACTTCTAGTGTTGTAAGTTTGGGAAATTTAGCATAAACAAGTATAAATACAAGGTTATTTCACTCATTTTTATCCAAGAATTTCATCAGAGCATCCTTATAGAAAATTTGAGTTCACAAAATAATTCAAGTTTTTACAAGAGCATTCAAGAGCCTTCAAGAGTTGATTATCAAGCATTTTGTAGCATTATTCAAGTATCAATCATCATGTCAAAGTCATCATGCATCATGTTTTTTTTAGCTAACAATTGTGATGTAGGGTTTCATGATTCAAGAAAGCATTCAATTCAAGATTCAAGATCTACATCCATTGGAGCCATTTCATACATGTTTTCAACACTTCATTGCTAGGATTTGGTGAGTTGTAACATTGCATATTGTTCATTCATCATTCCTTCATTTCATTTCATCACAAGGTTTGATTACCAAAATTGGGTTTAACTAAGGAAAATCCCCTTCTACTAGAAAAACAACATTTTCCCCTCTCTTTTGTGTGTGATTTGCATATCTAGGTTGAAGACGTATTGAAGAGCAAGTTTGGAGAAAGTTTTCAAAGTGTTCAAAGTTTTCACAGTTGTCACCTTGTTTAGGATATCATTGGAAGACTTCTATATTGAAGAATTCAACATTTTAGACCAAGAAATCAAGTTGAGAAGGTTAAGTAGAGGTTGAAGAGTAGATTCAGGCCCTAATTTTCTAGAGAAGCCCAATTGGACTGATAAGCCACTTTTGGCGTATGAGTCCTAGTACAGTGAAGTTCACAAATTTTTGGAGTTTTAGACATCTCTGGCAGATTTTTGTTCCTACCCAGAAATCCTAATCTGGGACTAAATCGACCAGACTAGTGTATGAGTCCCAGTCTACATTAATTTTAATATTTTCAACATTTCAAATCTTCATTTAAGCTCCTATAGGTTTCCAGGTGCACATCTCTGGTTTCTCAACTTTCTATTCTATTTTGCACTCTTTTCTAAGTCATTTAGTGAAGTATTTCATATCATTAGTCTTTAAATCTTGCATATCATTAGTCTTTCCAAGCCCTATCTTGGTGTTGAACCCCTCTTTAGTCATTGATCAAACCCCAGGTCACACTATTGCAAGATCTCTTTCCCCTACTTCATCCTTGGATTGAGATCTCTAGGGAGTGAAGAATATTGTTGTTTTATGTCCTAAACCATAAGAAACAATAATTTTCCACCTTTCATTAATGAAATTCTGAAAAAATATCAAAAAAACATAGGCAAAGAGAAAGAAATGATGATAAATAGTAGACTAGTGAGTTATAAAATAGAAAAAACCCCAAAATGATAGAAAATGAAGATTTTAGGGTTGAGGAATGAAAACTAACAATTATAAAATAGATACACCATGGGATATTAAAAATTATAAATCATTCATAAATGTAAAAAACCACAATAGCTAAGGAAACATAAGAAAATATATAAAATCGGGAGTTAAATCTACACAAAAGTGATTAGATTGACATGAAATTAGGTTAGCTATCCTAAATACTGGAAATAAATAAAATATATAAGAAAATAAAGCCCCAAAATGATATAAAACATGATAGTCGATGTTGAGGATAGATGCATCAAATTCAATCTAGAAATGGATACAACACAATTTTACAAATAGGCCAAAATAACATAGATACACCAATCCATGACATGGGATGAAAAAAAAAAAAAAAAGTATACAAACACCAGGGTTAAAGATGCATTCAGATAACTAAACTAAAACTCCAAAATAAAAAAAAATAAAAAAATTAGGAGCTCAATCCAAAATCTTGCAAAATGAAATAAATTATGTTAGATTTGTCAAGTCATTTAGTTTGTAGAATTCCCATGAATGCATTGAAGTGTAGATGGATATGTCAATATGTGAAATGGACATGTTGAAAGTATAGAATCACATGTTGAACTACCAACTTGTAACAAAAATCTATAAACAAGAGCTATACAAGTGTGTTAGAAGGGATGTGTGTGCCACCAAGCATTGCAAAATGTCATCAATAAAAATAGAACACAAATGAAAGGATTCAAACTATATTCTACATCTAATTGTAAACCTCTAATCAAGATAAGAGAGAACATTAGGATTTTAATTACATATATTGGCTTATTTAATTAAAGGAAGAACATTAGGATTGGTGATGATGAAATAATCTGATAAAGTTCATTATCTAATTTAAGGAGGAAATTTAATGAAATTAATTAATTAAATAAAGACTATTCAATTAATTGGTTAGTGTTGAAGTGATTAAGGAAGAATCAGTGTTAGTTAATTAGAATTGAGTGCATGATGTCGATCAGGATATTTTGAGTGTCTACATTTTCCTCTCTTTGGAGCAATGTACTCATTGTGTTGGGTCAAAGAATGACACTACCATGATAAAAATTCAAAAAAAAAATATTGTTTTTGAATAAACCACTGCTGCCTCAATGAGAATAATTACACTCGTATACTGCCCCCTCGAGAGATCAGACGAAAATTTGGATTTTTGGATGATTTCTAGAAAAAAAAGACAAGCTGCTTGAAGGGTCCAGAAAGGCTCCAGGATGCTGAAAATATGCCAAAGCACGAAAAAAAATATGTGAAATGAGCCTCGGTAGGCAAAAATGGTATCGAGGGTGCAAAACCCTAGTTTGACAACTAAATTGGGGAAAAAGCATTCACACTTTGAAAATTCTAGTCTTCTGAGCCCTAACCCTCCTGCAAAATGAAGCAACAAGTGCTTCCTCGGCACATTTCTGAGCGAGTCCATGTGCACTAGAGACCTCCAGATGCAAGACCACCAGTATGTAATCCAAACCAAACTTTGGAATTTTATTTTTCAATGTATTTATTACGCTTTTAAATTGTCAAAGTCCCCAGCATCGCTATATAGTGATGCGCAAACTATCAGTCAACTATGCTAGAAAGTCAAACAACACCACTAGTGCAAATGGCGATGCAGTTCGTGATATGGGTTTAGGGTTTAAATTCTCAAATAGCGACACTTTTCTCAAATAGCAATGCTTTTCTCAAATAGCGACGCTTTTCTCAAATAGCGACGCTTTTCTCAAATAGCGACGCTTTTCTCAAATAGCGATGCTTTTCCTTGTTTGGAGTTAGGGTTTTCTAGTCAAAGGGTGATGCTTATGTAAATGGCGATGCCATGGTCAATTTAGTATTTTCAAAGAGTCCAGCATCGCTATTTGGATTTTTGCATATAGTGACGCATTCATAAACAGTGACGCATTCGTTGTTCTAGGGTTGAAAACTCCAAACGGAGTTAGATATTTTTTGCAAAATTTGAAGTCATGTGTTTCATGGGTGTAGGAGGTGATCCAGTCTACGTTTTCACACAAGCATCAGTCCTCAATTTTGAGAGAATTGGGAAATTTATCTAAGTTACGAAAAGAGCATTTGGGGGAGATCGGTCTCTAGCACGTAGCCTATGCACTTGTTGTCTAGACTCACTTAGTGATGATGACCACACTGTATGAGAGATGGCACAATGGAACCTCGTCCTTTCACCTTTCAACTGGAAATTCGATCATGACATTAGAGGATGTATGGCAGATCCTATGGGTTCTAATACATGGTGATCATGTGATCTATGATATAGATGTTAGTGCTGATGCATGTCACAATGTCATGGAGCTAGAGACCCGTGATATTAACCATGGGCTAAATTGAATTGGAGTTTTATAGAGGTCGGGTGCCGATTTTTAGGTTGATCATTACTGCTATTATATGTGGGTTAGTGGCTCCAGATCGATGAGGTAGATTTTTCAATCCAGGATGGGGCTTGGCATGGGATAGGATGTTGAGGTGGAGGGCCCTGTTTTCCTAGGGACTAGTGATGTTGGCCTCACTGTACCATGATTTACATAATTTTTCATATTGCAATGGCCAGGAAATAGGCACTGGAGTGACACTGCTGCATATTTGGGCCTGGGAGCATATTGTCGTGCTTCGACCAATCATCACTTTGATTGATATAGAGCCTGATGATCTAGTAGTTTAGAGATATGGCGGTGGGATTACTTTGTGAGGTAGGTCTTCCTTACTGGTGTCGCGTTCTAGATGATCTAATAGTATTTTTCTTGCGTCCATGGTTACAGATGCCAGTATGATGACATACAACATCTATTTTATTCTCGACAGACCCATCTGATGCAGGGGAGGGAGCATACAATTATAGAGCATTATTTCCCATACAAGGTGGCCAACTAGTTTGGGGAGGCACAAGATCATCCACACGATGGATATACTGCCATTTTTGCTAGATCAACCCGAGAGACTTCATGGGGGAGGAAGATCCTGATGTCTAATGCAGTTGATTGCTTCCAATAGTTGGTTGGTAGGCCATAGTCCTATAGTCAGGGGCCAGCAGATCCAAGCACGACACAAGCCTATGATGATTGGTTCAGCCCTCCACACCGACTGACAAAGCCAGGAGCGGTACCTCCATGGGGGAGACCTCAAGGGAGGAGTACTCGAAGATCACATGTAGGGTCAGATGGATAGGGTCCTGGAGCACCCCCTCGAGATGGGAAGCATCCATAGTTACCAGGTCAGCAGCCAAATCAGTAGCCACAATAGCCTAGGGATCCATGAGATGCGTAGATACAAGTGCTTAAAGGCGAGCAAGAACACAAGCGCCAGCAGAGACAGACGGTTATACTAGAGAGAAATCAGGCCAGGTAGTAGGTCCAGGCCCTTACTAATAAGAGGGACCATGAGCACCAACAAAGATAGGCTACAGAGTTGTAGTTAGCTCAGGAGGTCGATCGCAAGCAGCAACTAGAGAGCATGGCTACCTCATCCCACGGGAGGACCATACTAGCAGGGATGTACTGTGAGACTGTCCAAGAGGCAAAGTACTATAGGTTTCTTTATCAGTAGGTTGTGCCCGTGACTCTTTGACAGCCAGATTACTATTAGCAAATAGGGGCATGACAGACAGATGATCAACCAAAAAGGCATGCAGGTGAGGGGAGCAACTATCAGGGCTAGTGGATGGGTGAAATTTTTGGATCACTTCCTGATTCTTTTTGATATTCGCGGGCTCCATTTTTTGATAGCCCCATGGGCTTTGTATCATGATCGATATTCATACATTTGATTCAGATTTTGTACCATGAAAGTGATGAATTTTTGATATATATATATATGATATGGTTTTGACTAATTTATGATGTAATGTGTTCACATTATTTATGCCTTATGTATGGATGCATTTGATGTTCTATGTATAGGCACTTTGATTCTATATGGATGTGATATGATGTACATGTATAGCCCTTATTTTATGAAATGTTATGTGATATATGATTATGCAGTTGTTCATGGATGTAAATCTTATGGATGCATTTCTTTTCTGTATATTTTCTATGTGATGTATCTACAAATGATGCAACATGTGATGATCCCTATATGATTATGCAATGAATATTTTATGCAAATGTATGGTTTATGAGATGCTTAGAATAACCAATCTATATTATGCAATGTATGTGAGATGCTTGATGTTTCTTATTATGTGTGATATGAATGATATGCAATATGTTGGCATTTTGTGGATGCAGGATGGATGCATATATGGATTTTTTTTTTTGAATGCCATGATACCATGTTAGTGTTAATATGTGAGAAAGATAGAAGAAAGAGAAATCAACCCTTGACTTCAAGATGATACAGAAAACATGGTGATAAGGATGATGATTTCTTATCAAAGATTGGAGATAGAAAGATCTTACTTACCTTATTTTTTATAACACACATAGATATGATGCATCAAGGTATAAAGAACTAGGATGATGTTGTACCTAGTGCAATGGAATTTGACTTGACAATCAAATAGGAGTATCTCTGTTCACACCTAACATACAAAACCCTATTTAGGATGTAGTTCAAATATTTCAAACATCTTAGACCAAAACATAGAAAAGTAAAACCTTCCCATGTGGTCAACAAGATACCCAAAACACCCTCCCTACAGACCAAACAAAGTAAGCATGACCAAGGCTATATTACAAGAATATCCAACAAGCACAGCAGATAAAAAGATAATTCTTAATGCCCCATTCCTTTCTCTCTAATTCATTTTGTATAAACATCATCGAGAGGTCATTGTGTTAGCTCTCAAAAATGCAGGCAAGATGCCTCAAGAGGCTACCAATCTCTTGATACGCTTTAGGGTAACAGACAAGGTCAACAGATCTTAACCTTCTACTCTCCAGGTGCTACTAGACCTAGGTGGGTGTACCTTTCTGAATGAAGCAGACTTGACTTATGATTATCTTTCTTGCACAATGATTTGTCCACAATGGCAGATGGAAGTGAACAAACGAATTCAAACTTGATAGCAATAATAATCTTCTGATCTAAATCCTAAAATGCTCAATTAACAAATGTAAAATAGATGTAAAGAAACTGAATGAATCCAAATGATGAAATTGTAGAGACCAGTGCCTTATTGGGTATGCAGAGTCAAATGAAATAGAAGTGAGCGACTTATTCTGGCAGAAAATAAAATTGTTGGCATACAATCTGTTTATAACTTGTATAAACATGCAAGATTATGATTACTAAGCTCTACTTTAATAATCTAGATGAATCTTCCTGATTACTGTGATCAACCAAAAGGATTTAATCTCTCCTTGAAAGAACCAATAGATTAATCACACAGAAACAACAAATGTGCACTGATAAACTGAAAATAAGCTTGTTACTTCAATTTGAATAACCAGAAAGAATCAACTTGGAGATAGCTTAGCAATACTTTTCAATAAACTCAACATGCAATTGACACTAGAAATAACCTACCACACTAACTGACTTTCCTTGAAATCACCATTTGAAAATATGCACCATAGTCTCTGCTCTGAGAAATTTATTCTACTGTATCCACCGTAGAGTTCAGGTACATTTCACATGTCGGCCCACAATAGCATTTAGAAATCCTTATATGTCAGCCCACAGTGCATGAATCTCCGTTAAACACCAATGGAATAGTTGTTGAGACAACCAGAAAGTATGCCGAAGGAAATTCAATCATCAATCGTTAGTCATCTGTGTTCCTCTGTTCTTTGTGTTGTTCACTTTCGCCGTGACCATTTGTTTGCTATGCTAAAGTCAAGAAGTATCCCTTTGTCCCCTTTTCGTTTCACCATGACCTTATGCCGTTGGTGAGATGTCACACAGTATACATTATGTTTCATCAAGAGCCTCATGTTATGTTCCTTCCAATCGCTGAGACATAAGATATCTCTCACCAATGTGTTCTTTTATTTCGTTCACAGTCGCCATAACATTCTGACAGCGGCAAGACCTCTTGCAGACCATACCATGTTTTACTGAAAGTTCCTTCATTCATCCTGAGTCGTTGAGATGAGAAAATTCACACCGAGAAGCATCTCCCACTCGCTTTCGCCAAGACATTTCAAAATCGGGGAGAGGTCCCAAAGAAACCACTAAGTCATACTGAAACATCCCTAGTCCACACTTGATCGCCAAGACATAGCCAACCTCTCACCGAAAGCTATTTGAAATAAACCTTTAGTACTCCATCAGTGAGACACATACACTTCGCTATGACCACATATCGATGCCGCTCCTGCCGATAAGACTTTCAATGCATCATTTGATGACACAAAAATCTTCGGTGAGACTACATACCGAATACAACACATATGTCGAAGTGAACATTTGTGCACAAGTCAGTAAGACATATGGAGACCACCATGACATCCTTTCAAAAATGATTTCTTTCGCCGATATGCCTTTTCCAAACACGGGTTGGTAAGACATTAAGTATTCGTTGAGACCTCAGCCCGAAGATAACAATCTCACCAATAATATTTTCCTCCATCGCCGAGACAAAGACAAAGTCCCGCCAAATGCTACTTGCATGAAAACTTCAATCATTGTGACATCAAATGAGTCTTGCTGATAGGCAACACAGACTCATGCAAGTATAAAATGCAACATGGGTCAGGGAGACCTTGACCATCTCACGCCAATAAGAACTAGAATGTGAGAATGCATGACCCAATGGATTCAATGGGGCAATATGGGAAAAAAATGGGTGAAATATGCACATGGTAGGACCAATCTGGAAATTTTATGAGTAAGATCAACATGTAAAAACATCATATTTTTACAGTTTTAACACATTGGAATGATCGTAATCAGATAAATCAACAAGACAAGGACCAAGTAAACAAACAAGCTAATGTTCTTCATACCTCTAGCCAAGACTAAACTACGGTGATGCCTGATGTTGATGTCCATTGTAGGAAGGATGCATCCTAGGACATGATATTATTAGATGATTTTGGGACTAACTAGATGATGGGCTATTAGTATCAAGAGTTGACCAACTTGTTTACCTATTGACCTAGACTTGAGACCTTGACATTTGAGTTTTCACTTTCGATTTGCTAAACTTGTTTCTAATTGTTTCACCAAAGGTTGGGGGTGACAATGATTTATTATGAGTGGATGTTTATTTTGGGTGATCGTGAAATGGGATGGATGGATTTTTTTTTTGGTTTTTTTGAATGTTTTTGAAGTTTTGAAATGTTTTGAGGTTGTATTTTCAAGATGTTTTACAAATATTTTAATTTTCAAATTTTTCAATGTTTTTGGTGTTTTCTAAGATTTTGACCAAGGACCTAACCTAAAGACCTATCCTAGGGGTCTCAAGGACTGATAAAAGATTAGCCTTGCCTACATTATACATGCAAAGATCACATAGTTCGACTAATACTAACTCATTTATTGATGAGAAATGAACAAATGGATTGCCAATTTATTATGATGGACTCCTAAAGGACTAACCTAGGGTGTCTCGGGGGCTGATCAAAGATTAGCCTTGCATACGTTTAGAGTTCAGAGACCTGTAGTTTGACATGATGACCCTACTTTTTGAATTTTCTGATTTTAGACCTATTATTGAGTTTTTGATATGTTTTGGATGTTTTTTGGTTTTTTTATTTTATGAATGGTTTTGGATTTTCTAATTTTCTAAATGTTTTTGGATTTTATGATTTTAAGGAAGATTTCAAGAATATACATGAATCTAATCCAATGCAGATATAAGAACATTCCCCCAGCATGATGTGATAGACTACTTCGATATAGGTAGGAAAAATTGACCTTAGGAATATGCCAAGTAGTACTAGGAGGAATCATGATACAAACATAGGATAAATCTATGACACAGACGTGGATGGGTGATGGAAGGATCAATGGAATGTGATGGATGAATGATGTAGAACATGCCATAGAGATCATGGTGGATGGAAAGTGCTTATTTACTCAAGGTGCCTATTTTCTAGGTTTTCACCAAGGTACTTGCCCAAAGCACCACTGAAGTGGTTTTCACTAGAGGACTATTTTTTTCTTTATTGTTTTCAATCATTTTTCTGATATTTTTGGTTTTTTATATTTTTTGATATTTTTGAATTTTTTGGATTTATACCTTGCAAGTTTAGGCATAAATTTTTTTGAGATGGGAGCTATTGATAGGATTCTATAAAGGTTCAACTTTGGGTGTAGATAGCTTATATGCTCCTGACTTGTAGCTTGTTGTGATGATGAAGGGTCCCAACTAGTTGGGCTCAAACTTTCCTTTGCTATCTGGATTTGGTACATTTTTCTAATTATCTTTCAACACAAGCTCTCTAACTTGAAAGTTTTGACTCCTGATCTTCTTACTATAGCTTCACTTCAGATTGTTCTAATAGATTTGTAGATGCTTCAAGGCACCCATGAGTCATTCATCCAATAGCTCCGGCTCGTTCAACCGTGACACTCGATATTCTTCATTTGTAATGATATTTTTCAATGATATTCTCAAGGATGGGAGCTCAATCTTAATGGGGAGAATGGATCCTAATTCGTAGACCAAGGAGAAAGGTGTGGCACCTGTAGGCATATAGATACTCGTTCAGTAGGCCTATAAGGTGGGATTTAGCTGTAGGTGCTAGTCACGACCAACTTCATTAACTGCCTTCTTTAGGATTTTTAAGATGGTTTTATTCATAGCCTCAGCTTGGCCATTACCCTGGGGGTAGTATGGGGTAGAAAATAAATGTTGGATATTGAAATTTTAGCATAGGTCTTGAACATCCTATTTTTTGAAAGGTGTCCCATTGTCTAAGATAATGGCTTGTGGGACACTATAGTGGAAAATAAGGTAGTTCAGGATGAACTTAGAAATCTAATTTCCTATAATATAGGTCATGGGAATGGCGTCTACCCACTTCATGAAGTACTTCATGGTAGTGACGATGAACTTATGTCCACTAGATGAGGTGGGAGTGATTTTTCCAATGAGATCAAGCCCCCACTATGAGAAAGGCCAAGGTGTTACAATTAGTTGGAGCTCCTGAGCTGGTGCATGGATGAGGTCCCCATGCTATTCACATTGCAAGCACTTTCAGATATAGTCGTGAGCTTCCTTTTCCATTGTCAGCCAATAGTACCCAGTCCTCATCAGTTTCTTAGCCAAGGTCATACCACTCGAATGTGACCCACAAATGCCATTGTGTACCTCGATTAAAGTAGTCAAAGCTTCCTCAGGATTAAGACATTGTAACAAGGTTCCTTTGATACTCTTTTGATATAGGGTATCTCCTAAGATAACAAAGTGGGATGACTTCTTGAAAAATGTTCTTTTAAGGTTTGGGGTGATATCAACGGGGAGGACTCCTATTTTCAAGTAGGTGTAGATGTCATGATACCAAGGGTCACCAGGACCAGCAATTTCACACATGAATTCAGACTCTGGTACCTCGAATGTTGGTATGAGAAGCTACTCTGCCAGGAATTCATGTTTATGGACATTGTGTGGGATATCCAGTAGTGATTAGATTGTTGCCATAGCATCCATTGCTTTGTTATTTCCCCTTAGTATTTGCTCAAATGTGATGTCAATGAAGAATTCTTTGAGGCTTTCCACCAGTTTCTTGTATGGATTCAATTTATCATCTTTCATTTGGTATTCATCATTTAGCTGGTTGTTGATAAGTTGCGAGTCTCCATAGACCTTGAGTGCCATAATCTACCATTGTACTACTATTCTAAGTCTTATAACAAGAGCCTCATATTCTACAATGTTATTTGTGCAACGAAAACATAGCTTGTATGACTTTGGTATGCAATCTCCTTGTGGTATAATTAAGAGGACCCCAACTGCTAACCCATGTTGTGTGTAGGATCCATCAAATATACTTTCTAGTGATCTGTCACACTTAGGTTAAAGATTGACTCATCAGGAAATTTTTATACCAATGGGTTCTCTTAATACATTGGTGCTTCTGCCAGCTAGTCTACAATTACCTGTCCTTTAACGGCCTTCCACTATAGATACTCAATGTCATATTTTGTTACGATCATGACCCATTTATTTGTTTTTCCTATGAGTGTTGCTCTGGAAAGTAGATACTTGAGAGGATCTATCTCTACAATGAGTTTTATTTGGTGAGCCAACATATAGTGTTTGAACTTCTGTGCTACGAACACCACTACTAAGCAAGCCTTCTTGATGAATGTGTAATTCATCTCTTGTCCCACCATGGTTCTACTGATAAAGTAAATAGCTCTCTCCTTCCCATTTTCATCATGTTGAGCTAAGAGAGCACCAAGATATGTTGTTGTTGCTGATATATATAGGATCAATGGCTTGTTTGGAATTAGTGGCATAAGAACTAATGGTGTAAGCAAGTACTCCTTGATTTTGTTGAATTCCCAGTCACATTTCTCATCCCATTTGTATGCTACCCCCTTGTGTAGTAGATGAGAATAGGGTATAGCCTCATCCGCTAACTATGCTATGAACTGAAAAATGGTTTGGAGTCTTCCCTCTAAACCCCTTAACTCCTTTAATGTTCTTGGTGCCTCCATCTCGAGAATTGCTTTTACTTTGGAAGGGTCTATCTCAATTCCCCTCATGGATACAATGTATCTGAGGATTTTTCCTGATTATACACCAAAGACACACTTTTTTGGATTGATCCTAACCTCGTATTCCTCTAGCCTATCAAAGATGGAGCTTAGTGTCACTATGTGATCCTAACACTTTCTTGATTTAGCCAATATGTCATCCACATAGTCTTCCATAGTTTTGTGAATCATGTCATGGAAGATTAGCATCATAGCTCTTTGATAGGTAGCTCTAGTGTTTTTCAACCCAAATGGAATCATGTTCTAGCAATATGTACCCCATGGATAGGTAAAGATCATTTTATGCTGATCTTTGGCTATTATTATCTGATTGTACCCTAAGAACACATCCATTAATAACAACATTTCATGCCCTATTGTTTGAGCCACAATCATGTCGATATTGGGAAGAGGGAAGTCATCCTCGGGGCATGCCTTGTTTAGGTCCCTAAAGTCAATGCAAATCTAAACGCCCCTAGTGGGCTTAGTGACTGGTAAAAGATTTGAAACCCATTTTGGATAATCAATTAGCCATATGAAGCCAGCATCAAGGAGTTTTTGTAATTCAAGTTTGACCAATAATGCTATTTGTGGATGCATCTTTCTTAGTTTTTGTCTTACTAATTTTTCCTTTGGATAGAAGGCTAGATGGTGAACCACAACTTTTGGATCAAGACTAGGAATTTCAGTGTAGTTCCATGCAAATTTTACCTTTCTTTCCCTCAAAAATGCAGCTAAAAGTTCATGTTCTTCTATCAAAAGTGATTCTGCATAGAATGTGATATGTGGTGCTTCCTCAGTTCCTAGATTGACTGGATTTCACTTCTCTGCCAAGACTCTTGAATTTTCTTGATGAATATAACTAAGGGGAAGATTGAACCCCTCATCTTCTGGAACCTCAGAGAGGTTTTCACCATTGGATATGCCCTTTTTTTTTACTATTTTTGGGTCAGCAAGTGTCATAGTGTGGTTTTCACTTAAAGACGTAGACAATACTATTAAATTTTCAATTTTGTGACTGAAGGATTCAATCCTTTCCCCATAGTAGGAATGTGTGTCTAGCTCAATGTCGAACCTAGCTTTATGAGCTCCACATGGTATCATACCCCATAGTCCTATGAATTCTGAGAGAGCCTCATCGTTTTCAAACATGTATAATATTAGTGGTCCTCATTGGTCATAATTGATGAGTTGGGGGTACACAAGTTTTAGCTCATTGGTTTGGTTACTTGGTTCGAAAGATTGGGAACTAATAATGAAAAGAGAGGAATCCTTGAATATCATGGGTAGGCCAGTGATGGGGTCCTCATCACACACATTGGTTATATCAAAGGTATAGTTGTCTAAAGGTAAACTTGTGGATACCAGTAACTGAAGAGGAGCTTTGACTTCTTTAACTGGGGCACCTTTACCATGTATGGTTATCTTTGGAGGGGTGCATCCAAGGCTAAGATTCTTTATTCAATTCTCAAGAATGATGGGTTCTAGTAGGTCATTATCATTTTTTCGAAGCTTTTAATTTTTGTTATAACCCCATCCTTGCAATAATTGCAGTCCTTTGTTGTTATTGTCAATGGGAAGTTTAGGTACAGGCCTTTCATCTTGATAAAATAAGCTTGATATATCCCTTTTGTCTACCACTTCCTAACTTAGGTCCCCCACCTTTTGAATCTGGAGGGGTCTTCTTTGAAGGTTTAAGCTAATCTGTTAATCAGTTGGGGTCGCCCATGAGACTGAGGAGATTGAGGCAATTCTCCTATTACAAAGGAACTCTTTTTCATTTTGTAGTCCCCACACCCATTATCTTGGATAATGACTTTAATATCAGAGATGTCCATAATGGAGGGTGTCTTTGTCTCAGAAGTGGAGACGAGGGTAGATGGGTCTATATATGGAGATGTGGGTCCTTCATCATTCTTTTGAACCTAGGGGATCTTGTAGTACTTGGCTTCTAGATTCTTACAATAATAGAATGGCTCAAGATCTCCATGGACTATGAATTTTTGATTTTCATAAGGAAACTTGACACATTGACGGAAGGTAGATGTGATAGCCTGCATCCCATTAATCCATGGGTGTCCCAGGAGGATATTGTAAGGTAATTCAAGATCAAGGACTTGGCATGTAGTTTCAATGATTGTTGGCCCTACTTGAATAATGAGTCGAATGGTGCCTTGAGACACCCATTCTTGATCATCATATGCCCTGCTTGTAATACCTTTACCTTTTTCAATGACTTCTTCAGATAATCCTAGATTCTTTATTAGCTTGAGAGTACAAATATTTAACCCTGCACCTTCGTCCACCAAGAATCGTTTGAATTTATTTTTATGGACTAAGACTTTGAGATGGAGTGAAAAATTATGATATGGTTGCATTGGGAAGTCTTGGTCAAAAAATGTTAGGAGATGGGGTGTGGTAATGTGTCTGACCATAGCTTGGAACTGGTCTGCGTCAAGGTTTGTAGGGATAGTGGATGAAGCCAATGCTTCTTCTAGGATTTTCCTATGTGTGGGTCATATTTTTAGTAACTCCATGATGGAGATCTAGGCGAAGGTTCTTTTCAACTAATCCAAGACATTATAACCATCAGGAATTAACTTTGAATTGGTGATGGATGCTTTGGGTGCTTGGGATGGTCCTAGAATGGTAAATTTTCCACCATGTGTGGTGACTCCACAGTCATCTCGAGCTCCTTTGATACTAACAACAGTAAACCACTCATCTAAGGATGCAACAACATGGTCTTAAACATGGTTCACATTATTATACTTTTCCTTACCATTGTTGTTCCCTTTATTGTGATCTGGCATTGGATTCATGTATATCTTTAGATCTTGATTTCTTATAGGTTGTTCAATGGTTACAATTCTATCATTGATGAGGTCCTAAATCATATTTTTAAGTTATATTCAACTAGCTGTCGTATGTCCCTTTATTTTGTGGAAATCACGAAGTTAATTTTTGTTATACCATGGTGTTTTAACTTGAGGCTCTTGATAATTGTCATAAATAGGGATCTTGATGAGATTTTCTTAGACTAACTGTTGCATGATAGACTCAATTGGTTCCCCAAGTGGTTTGTATTTCCATTTAGGGGGATACTTCCTTGGGGGTTGTCCCCCTTGATTGTTTAAGTTATTGACTACTTGGTTGTTGGGTTTTTGTGATGATGTGTTGGCTTGTGTATTATTTTGGTTGTTGACTTGTGGTTGTTGATATCATTGTGTGTTTTGCCCTGGAGCACTGACAATAACTTTCATGTCAACCACACCATTGTTAGTAATGTTCTTGTTCTTTTCCCATGTGTGAGGTTTTTCATTGTAACTAGTTGATGAATGGTTGTCTTGATAAGTAGGTGTCCCCCCTTGTGCGATAAGGGCTCTTTCAATGTTGAGTTCCTTGGGGATCAACTAGTCATATGTGGTGATGCATTGCATTTTTAGATGGAAGGACAAGGTTCCTAAGGGATTGGCGATGACAGTATAGATTTGTTGTTCTTCTAGCATAGTCCACTTGCTCCTATTGGTCTTGGATCACCATCATTGCAAGAAGGATGTGAATGTTTCCCCCTTGGCTTGTTTTAGAGTGGATAGTTCTTCCATACTCACGTCGATTACTATGTTGAATGAATAGTTCTGTATGAATAAGTCCACAATTTCTTGGAACTTTTTAATTCTGAGAGGAAGGCAGGAGAATCATTCCATTGCTGGTCCATTCAAACTTTGAGGGAACATTCACATCAAATAAGAGTTGTCATATGCAACTTCCATATAGTGAACATGGAATTCCCTTATGTGATCCTCAGGGTTACCAATCCCATGATATTTGTCAAATTTAGGTAGCTCAAACCCTTTCAAGAATGGAACCATTGCAATGCTTCTATCGAATGGATAAGGGCACAAATTCCCTGGGGATTTTTTTGTTTTTCCAAATTGTAGGTCTAGCACCTGTTATGAGATAAATTTGATTTGTGCAGACACATTATTTTGTGGATTAGGTGGTGGGATAAAAAATTTTTGAGGTGGTTTGATTGTTTGAGTGATGGGTGGATTGTTTTGCATGTTTGTGGGAGGTTGTTACATGTTTTTTTGTGCCACCAACACTTATTGGTATGCCTGAAATTGTTGTTGTGCCAACAATGCTTATTTTTGGTCTTGTTGTTGTTGTGCCAACAATACTTGTTGTTGTTGTGCCAACAATCATTTTTGTTGGGCTTGTAACTGAGCTACTTGTTGTTGTGCTTGGTATTTTTTCAAATCTTGTTGATAGGCTTGTTGTTATAACAAGGCTTGTGCTTGAGCTTGTTGTGCTTGATATTGAGCTTGTGCTCAAGCATGAGCTTGTTGGGCAGCCTATGCAGCTTTTGTGGCTTGTACTACTTGCACAGCTTATGCAGCTTAGGTGGCTTGTTGTTACAATAAAGCTTTTTCTTGCACTTGAGTAGCCTATTGTGCTCATTGTGCAGCTTGTTCCTCCTATGCTTGTTGAGTAGCTTGTTGTGTGGCTTGCATGGTTTTTTGAGCTTGGAACTATTGGAATGCTTTTTGATAGGCTAGCTGGGAAGCTTGCAGTGTGATGCTATATTGATATTCCACATTTGGATTTAGTGGTGGAGGTGGAGGATTCAGGATGGTGTGAGATGTTGTGATAATATTTTTTTGAGGTGTTTGTTGAGGTGTCATTTTTGTGATGATAGGGGGTTGTGTGATAGATGGTGTGGTTGTTATGCTAGGTCCTTGGGAGACCACATTTATAGATGGTGTTATGTCATTTTGATTGGTACCACCTAGTGTTACGATATCGATGACACACCCATGTCTACATTTTCCACCTTTTGGTCCATATCGGCATAGGTCCATGAATGTCTCCCCGACCTATGTTGTTTTTATGCTAACATTTATATACTACAGGTCTATCGGCAAGACTCTTTTGGTGTTTCGGTGACCATGGAGGAGCCCATCGATGGGAGTTTTCCTTCGATGAAACGTCTTGACGAATGACCTTCGGTCTCACCGACATTACACATGAGGCTCGTCAGTGAGACACTTTCCTTCAGAGTATGTCATAGCGATTACACATTGTCTTGCCGACCGGTGGCGGGAGGGTGCATATCGGTGTAAGTTGGGCTATCGATATGAGGTCTCGGCGAGTGACCTTCGGTCTTGCCGACACTTCGTAATTGTCTCCTCTTCGGCCAAACATAGGTCTTCACTAAAGGCTCATAGTGACGTGCTTATGTCTTACCAATAGAGCATAAGGGTTCTTTCTGATGGCTTTCGGTGTGAGATCTATTTTCTCTTGGCGAACAAAGGGCTAGCTCGAGGTAACTTTCGGTTAAACAAAAGCACTCTACATGAGGTTTCCCTGACATCATTATGTCTCGCTGATAACATGATGAGGTCTCTATCGGAAAGAAAGCCAAAATGTCTTGGCGAGAGTGAATAGAACAAAACATAACTGCTCAGTGTGACCTATTTGTTTCGATGTGTGGTCTTGGCGAGGTGCCTGGGGTCTCACCGAATGGAATGTTGAGGACGTTTTGTCGGCATGAAAATGGGGTTGTTACAGTGACATATGAATAAGTGGGTGCCTTCATTGAAACATTGTATGATTGACATAGGGTCTCCCCGATATCTATGAACTATAGCAAAGCGGATGAAATGAAAGGTGTGGTTCGGTGTGAGACCTCTTGTGTCCTGGCGACATGTGAAAGGTAAAGGCACTCTCGAGGAAACATAAATTGATCTACGGTACTTCTCCCCAACTCGGATAAGTCACGGCGAAGGCGAAATACAAAGGCGGAGCAATTAACGATTGAATTTCCTTCGGCATAGCTATTGTGTTGTCTCGCCGACTGATGACTGGTGAATAACAGAATTTTGAACACTGGGGCTGACATGTAAAATGCTTGAGAACCATTGCAGGTTGACATAATTGGAGCCTGAATTTTGTGTTGGGCCGACATGGTTTTTCAATATGATTTATTTTCTCATGCTAGTGTATAAATAGGCATTTTGTAATTGTAAAACCATCACTAGAAATTAGATGTTTTCGATACACTGGAAGTAGATACAGTTGAATAAATTATCAGATCAGAGACTATTGTTGCATGATTTCAGGATGGAGGTATTTATGAAATTCAGTTGATGTTGCTACATTTTTCTGGTGTCAATTGTCTGTTCAATTGAATGAAAATACTACTAAGTTGTCTCCAAGATTGATGCTTTCTGGTTGTTTAAATTGACATAACAAGTTTATGTTCAGTTTATCAATACACATTTGTTGTATTTGTGTGATTAATTAACTGATTCTTTCAAGCAGAGATTAAATCATTTTGTTAATCACAGTAATCAAAGAGAGATTCATTTGGATTGTTCAAGTAGAGCTTAGTAGTTACAATATTGCATGTTTATACAAGTTGTAAATAAAATGAATGCCAGATAATTTTTTTCTTCTCTAGGAAGTGTTGCTTATCTTGATTTCATTTGACTCTGCATACCCAACATGGCACTGGTCTCTGCATTTTATCATTTGAATTCTTTATGTTTCTTTATATCCATCAATTAAACATTTTAGGATTTAGATTTAGAATATTGTTCACTTCCATCTGCCATTGTGGATGAATTATTGCATGAAAGATAATCATGAGACAAGTCTACTCAATCCAAAAAGGTATACCCGCCTGGGTCTAGCAGCACCTTAAGAGTAGAAGGTTGAGTTCTCTTGACCTTGTCTGTTACCCTGAAACGTATCAAGAGATTGGCAGCCTCTTGTGGCTTTCAGCCTACGTTTTTGAGAGCTAACAATGTGTTTCCTTGAGCAAGTGATGATGAGGGATCAAAGATTCCCCCTTTTCCAAATAGTCCCCCTTGTCCTTGTGAATTCATGGGGAGAGAGACTTGTGTGTCAAGGGAATACGCCATTGATGTGGTGAAAGTGGATGGATTGTTGGTGTCATCAAAAATGAGTGGAACATATGGAAGTTTTGGATCTTGAGGAACAGTATTCGATTGAACCAAGATGGTATTTGTATCTAAGTCTTAGTTATTTACAAGGGGATGTTTTTGAAGAGAATGAAGCAATGAACTCCCCTTGTTAACCATGGGTTGACTTGGAGCATGAGATGATATTGGTTGTGGGATGGGTTGGATGATGTTTTAGAAGGAAGGTGTGAATAAGACCGGTGGCATAATCCCAAGAGGTTTTTCCACAATACTGCTTACATCATAATCAGAAGGGATTTTAGCCCCTTCCTTTCCTAATTCCAACATGTATTGTGAAGGATTAATTCTCGTCATTGTGTTGAAAATTTTATGATTTTCAGGATTTTGGACCATTTCCATGATTTCATCTTGAGTCATTCATAGGACATTGTTGGTAATATCCTCCACTTGCAAACCTCCCTCTTGAAGATCATGTGGTATTTGAGGAAGGTTGAGTGGGGGATTTCTAGATCTAATGGGGTTGATTTCAAGTGTCATTTGACTCAAGTCACCTGAAGTGGATGTTTCTTTGTTTGTTTCCATGTTCTTCTTGTGTTGAGATCTAGTTTGGACCATAAAATAAGCATCAACTTTCAGGAATATGGGAGGTAAACCTCTGACTCCTTAGGTTGGTCCAAAATTTAGGTACAAAAAATAAAATATAAGATGTTAAGAATCAAAAGATGGTGATGAGATAATGATAGGTGAGTCATGAGAATGATTGAACTCTTAAGGAACCTTGGAGGGATACTAGACTTTAGGAATTTTAGAGTTTTTATTTTGGATTTTATTTGGCTTTAATAATGAACTTATAAACTCCAAGATGTCAGATGTTATCTTGGAATAAACTTGTTCACAAGGTGATAATTTAACCAAGTGTATGAAGAAGGATGTATCCACACATAGTCAAACAAGATGATTTTGATTTGATTTAAAGGATTTTCCAAAAGTCTAGTATGAAGGATTTTTTCCAAGATTCCAAGAGTTTTTTGTGAGATGGGATTTGATTGATTCTTTGGGATGGATGAAAGTGTTGATTTTTATCCGAAGTGAACTTAGAGGGACTTTTTTTTACAAGACCTAGGTATTGAAGATCATGCTATACTTCCAAGAACTTGTCAATCCTACAAAGTGAGATACTCAAAATGTTGGAAGAGAGTTGGATTTCTATAATAATAAATTGAGTACAAGTTTGGGTTGTCCTTTGATGCACGTTTGTAAAAGTTCTAGAGAAACCTATCTCTAACTTGATAAAGAATAGACTAACACTTCTTGAGATTTCTTGGACTAAGGAATTTGTGATGATTGATGGAATTTGGTTTTGGGACTTTGGTCTTGTGGGAAATCATTTCATAAAACACATGTGTGGGGTTCAATTTTTCTTTTATCTTTGCTTAATGGATTCTTTTTACCACAAACACTTTCTTGCTTAGCTTTTCAAACTGAATGTTTATGTCTCAATCTCCTTTTCATCCCACAAGGTCCATTATGTGGAAATCAAGGAAAGCAAGGAAATAGTTCCCCAATGTTGACTTTACAGAGAGAAAATTGAGATATAAGCCCAAATACTTAGAAGCCTCTAAGGATAAATCCCGAGGGACAAGTAGTAATACTTGGACTTTTGAAAGGTATTTTCCTCTTCTAAAGGGTTTGAAGTTTTATGACTTTGTTAAATGTTTTTTTTCAAAATTTTCGATCCAAGCAATGTGCTTAACTAACTCAAATATTACACAACACTAGGATGGAAAATAAAATATTTATTGAATTCCCACTTGGATTTCTCTAGATGCGCTTATTCAAAGTGGATGATTAGATGCATGACCACACTAGCTCCCCTCCACGACACTCACTTCTATGGGTCAACCAAGCTTCAGTTCTCATGAATCTGTCATGATAAACTTTTCATATCTACAAAGAATCAAATATATGTGGGATGGCTCCAGAGGTCCAACATCCTGATTCCAACAAATATTGGGGTTTTGGATTTTAAACAAAGGTTCGTAATAAGGGCATCCAGTTTAGGGGGTGCAATGATAAAATCATTGTGATAGATCTCACAACCCTTAGAAAAAGGGATGTATGCATCATAAAGACACTAGGGGAGAGTTATCATGCACAGTTTCCCATTTTTTATGATTTTCATCATAACCAAAAATTTATATAGCGGTTTGGAAGAGCTTGGATTATGCTTGTTACCGCTTGGGTCATTCCCTAGGGGTGAGTATTTTTTTCCCACCAAGGAAGGCCCTCTAAAGGTAAACAAAAGTGAGTAATTACATCTGTAGTTCGATCAATCTTTTTCTGTGTGAACAAAGAGAGAACACACGCGATGCCTTTTCTCACACTAGCAAGATTTGTTCAATTTTAAAACCCAAATTTGAAATGTGGAGGCAATCTTTTAGACAACCTAATGCCACTAAAATGATTTTGATTCTCAAGATCGTCATGAAGCACAAGAGAAGTATATACGCATTTGAATGACACTATTTTGTAGATAAGATTACAAAACAAAACAAACATGAATTCTTTTTAGACCTAAAAAGCAATAAATGAATTCTTTTTATAGCACCAAATTTGAGTGTGAAGTTGATTGTTAAATTTTTAAGACCCAAAATCAAATCTAGTGAGTTTCTAATGTTATTTTTAACCCTTTGTGTGTTCTTTTTAAAACCCAAACGAGATGTAGTTGAGTCCTAAACTAAAAGATAACAAGATACTAAAGATTGGGTTATAGGTGTCCCCGAAGTGTTAAAAAACACTTGTTACAATCATGAAATAGTATCATAAGAAACCTTCTCCTTGTTTCCTCTTCCTCTTTTTCACCTAACCTGCAAAAGTTGATCAACCTACAAAAATAAATAGAGCCAGAAAATAGGTCAATGGTCAAAGGAGATCAATATATAAAGCTCATGCTAACAACAAATTTGAAAACTGATCTTTTACCTAGACCCAGCGTCGCTATTTGAGGATTTCAGGGTCGCTCTGCCAAATTTAGCATCACTTTATGGAAAAATAGAGATTGTGTTTGCATCGCCATATTCACCAACGTCGCTCTTTGGAGTTTGATCAACTTAGCTTTAGGAAAATCAACACAACATCGCCTTTTGGTCACAGAGGAACTACCACTATATAGTGAAGCTAAAACGATTGCATCATTGTTTGTCTTTTCAGTGTTGTTGTGTCTTGGAAAGACAAAAATGAAAAAAAAAATGTGTTAATTTCAAGATTTATGCCCTCCTTCTAGCGCCAAAATGTGAATTCTCTTCCTAGACCTGATATTCAATGTTGAGGATAGATGCATCCAATTCAATCTAGAAATGGATACAACACAATTTTACACATGGGCCAAAATAGGCATAGATACACCAATCCATGACATGGGACAAAAAAATATAAAAAGTATACAAACACTAGGGTTAAAGATGCACGCAAATAACTAAACTAAAACCCCAAAATAAATAAATAAATAAATAATTAGGAGGTCCAAAATCTTGCAAAATGAAATAAATTATGTTAGATTTGTCAAGTCATTTAGTTTGTAGAATTCCCATGAATGCATTGAAGTGCAGATGGATATCTCAATATGTGAAATGGACATGTTGAAAGTATAGAATCACATGTTGAACTACGAACCTGTAACAAAAATTTATAAACAAGAGCTATACAAGTGTGTTAGAAGGGATGTGTGTGCCACCAATCATTCCAAAATGTGATCAATAAAAATAGAACACAAATGAAAGGATTCAAACTATATTCTACATCTAATTGTAAACCTCTAATCAAGATAAGAGACTAAGAATAAAAGAAGAAAGAAATTAAATGTTTCTCACCAACAAGCCTCTTCTTGCACACAAAGTTTGGATGTTCTCAACATGGATTTGTGAAGAAATATTAGATGTAAAGTACTCAATTTTACAACATAACATAATATTATCTAAATTCTTCTAAAAATGACTTAAGTAATGAGCTATTTTTAGACTTGAGGGATGAAAGATCAAGGTACATGATTAGTTTGGGAGAGTAATGAAGGAGATCACTTGAGATTATTGGAACCATGAGAAGCCTCAAGTGGTACCTTGTAATTGGTGAACAAGAGGAATTCCATGATCTCATTGATTTGGATGGTGAAAATATTTTTGGAGAAATATGGAGGGTGAGGATCAGATGGTCATTTTTTTGAAGTCCAAAAATTCCTTTTCTAAGTTTTTTGTGAAGGGATAGGATTTTCAAGATTGAATGGATGGACAAAATTTTATGAGAGGACTTTAGGGAGACTTTTGAATCATGGAGCTATGTATATACTGTGACTGATGGCATAGTATGGGTTAACTACACTTGATCCATAAGGATTCAAAGCATACTTAATCCACTAAGCATCAATCCAATAAAATCATTCAATGTAAACTAATCTAAGAAGACATTAAAACTAACATATTAAAATATGAAATATTCACAAACATCTATTTTAATCCATTGAAACTTATCTTATTGGGGGAGTGGTGTGGCATTGGTGTGGAATGGTGACCCTTTCCCAATCCCTTGGATAATGAGCTATATGTAAACAAAGTTCAAAGATGCAAGCTATAGATTCAAAATATGCTAAAGTAGATGAAAGCTAAGTTACCATGTGTGAATGATCTTCCTAGACCTGCTCAAACATGAACAAACAAGTGATCATTAGGCAATAAACAAGTAGAAATTAAGCATTCCCTATGAAATTCATTTAAACATAAGAACATGAAAACAAAGTAAAATATCAAATAAACTACTAATGAAATATTGTTCTAAAAGCTCAAACCAACATCCCATAGGGGGATTGGTGCTTCTTTGATGTGGAACTAAGCCCTTTCCCAATCCCTTGATAAGCTTGATGATGGATGTATGATGAACAAAATGGAAAGAACCTACCTATGATGGAGAAATTCTATGCTAACTTGGATGATATTGTGAATAATAACCTTGCATGAAATTGTGGACCAATGGGGAGAATGTGTGATTAATAACCTTGCATGAAGAATGGGGAGAATGTGTGATTAAAAAATGGACCAATGGCATTGTGCCACTTGTCGACATGCTAATGAATCTTGGAGGAGATGTGCTCACACATGTGTGAGCACATCTAGGTAGATGGAATGTGTAAGAGGAATGAATGCCAAGAGGTGGCTTGTGTAAGAGGAGGTGTAAGAGCCCTTAATGCAAAGGTGGCTCAAAAAAGAGGACATGTAAGAGCCTTTAATGCCAAGGTGGCTCAAAAATGAGGACAAAAGTCATTTTATAGGAAAATGTCAAGTGGGTGGAATGTTCAAAGAATATGCCATTTTTGAATGAAAATAGGGTAATTTAGTAAATCAAATAAATTGATTTACATGTGCAACTTGGTTAGTTGACCAAGGTTTACTTACCCTAGGGTGGAGTTAAAAGCTAGAGGAATGGGGGATTAGTGTTAGGAGTTAATTAATCTAGGATTAATTAACGTTGGTGAAATTAGTTGATTTATGACATTTGATTTCAATGTTTGGGTTTATTTAAATCAAATGAGAGGATGTTAGAACTTTAGGATTTCAATCAAATAAATTGATTTATTTAATTAAAGGAAGAACATTAGGATTTTAAATAAATATATTGGTTTATTTAATTAAAGGAAGAACATTAGAATTTTAATTAAATATATTGGTTTATTTAATTAAAGGAAGAACATTAGGATTGACGATGATGAAATAATCTAGTAAAGTTCATTATTTGATTTAAGGAGGAAATTTAATGAATCTAATTAATTAAATAGAGATTATTCAATTAATTGGTTAGTGTGGAAGTGATTGAGGAAGAATCGGTGTTAGTTAATCAGAATTAAGTGCATGATGTCGATCAAGATATTTTGAGTGTCAACACCATGGAAGCCATTAATGGATCCTTTAGCTAAATGGATGAAGCTTTAAACTATAATGCTATCAAATATGAAACATGGATACAAACGAGTATGAATTTCAACAACACAAGTTTTCTATCAAAAGGTGGATCTATTTCTCTCCAAATAGTGATGTATTTATAGGAGAGAAAATGAAAAATCAAGGGCTTAGATCAATTTGATCTATCAATGGTCAATATGAAAAGGAGGGTGAAACATGGATCAAGGAAAGAATCAAAGGTTGAGAATGATTCAAACAAACACAATTTTTAACAACTTTGAAAGTTTGTTACAAAGTTTGTTTGAAAGAAATCATTTCGATTTTGGAGCCAAATAGGAGAATATTCCTTTGGAATATTCCCTATGCAAGTGGATGGGGGAAATTAACAATTTAGTTAAATAAAACTAAATTTCAATGTGTAAGATGGAGAACAATAATATATTCATTAAATTATTGATTTATTTATTGAACAAGGAATGCAAAATGATATTTAATTAAATAATAATTAATGAAATGAGAGGAAACAAGGTTTAAATTAAATAATTTGATTTATTCAATTAAACAGGGTGAAAAATGTTAGTATGAGAGGGGATGAATTAACCCAATTAGGTCAATTACATTAATAGGTAAAGATGAGGCATTTTCTTAAATAACTAGGCTAATTTAATCAAACAAGAAAATAGAGGATGAAATTCAGGATGAAACAATGTTAATATATTGGATTCAAGTGTGTATACCATGTAGGACATTTTTAAGTGTCTACATTTTTCCCCTCTTTGAATCGAGGTACCTGTTATGTTGGTTCAAAGACTGATGCTTTTTAGATTAAAATTGTTGCTCATATCAAATATTAAAACATTACTAATTTTTTTC